>JAWNOR010000270.1:610000-612500 GCA_035045885.1 Drosophila borealis | reverse complement strand
GCCGCCGCTGCCGCCGCCAGCCGCCGCCGCCGCCGCCAGCCGCCGCCGCCGCCGCCGCCGCCGCCGGGCCGCCGGCGCCGCCGCCGCCGCCGCCCGCCGCCGCCGCCGCCGCCGCCGGCCGGCCGCCGCCGCCGCCGCCGCCGCCGCCGCCGCCGGCCCGCCGCCGCCGCCGCCGCCGCGCCGCCGCCGCCGGCCGCGCGCCGCCGCCGCCGCCGCCGCCGCCCGCCGCCGCCGCCGCCGCCGCCGCCGCCGCCGCCGCCGGCCGCCGCCGGCAGCCGCGTCAGCCGCCGCCGCCGCCGCCGCCGCCGCCCGCCGCCGCCGCCGCCGCCGCCGCCGCCGCCGCCGCCGGGGCCGGGCCGCCGCCGCCGCCGCCGCCGCCGCCGCCGCCGCCGCACGCCGCCGCCGCCGCCGCCCGCCGCCAGCCGCTGCCGGCCGCCGCCGCCGCCGGGGCCAGCCGCCGCCGCCAGCCGCCGCCGGCCGCCCGCCGCCGCCGCCGGCCGCCGCTCGCCGCCTGCCGCTCGCTCAGCTCGGGCGCACGCCTGCTTGCCGCCAGCCGCCGCCGCCGCCCGCTAACGCTCGCTCGCTCGCTCTGCCGCCGCCTGCCGCCTGCCGCCGCCGTCGCCGCCGCCGCCGTCGTCGTCGCCGCCGCCGCCGTCGCCGCAGTGAGTGCCGCCGCCGCCAGGCCGCCGCCGTCAGCCGCTGCCGGCCGGCCGCCGCTCGCCGGCCGTCAGCCGCCGCCGCCGCCGCCGCCGCCGCGCCGCCGGGCCGCCGCCGCCGCCGCCGCCGCCGCCGCCGCCGCCGCCGCCGCCGCCGCCGCCGCCGCCGCCGCCGCCGCCGCCGCCGCCGCCGCCGCTGCCGCGCGTCGTCAGCCGCCGCCGCCGTCGTCGTCAGCCGGGCCAAGCCGCCGCCGAAGCGTCGTCAGCCGCCGCCGCCGCCGCCGCCGCCGCCGCCGCCGGCCGCCGCCGCCGCCGCCGCCGCCGCCGCCGCCGCCGCCGCCGGCCAGTTGCCGCCGCCGCCGCCGCCGCCGCCGTCGCCGCCGCCGCCGCCGCCGTCGCCGCCGCCGCCGCCGCTGCCGCCGCCGCCGTCGTCGTCGTCAGCCGCCGCCGCCGCCGCCGCCGCCGCCGCCGCCGCCGCTGCTGCCGCCGCTGCTGGCCGCCGCTCGCCGTCGTCGCCGGGGCTGGCCGGGGCCGTCGTCGTCGTCGTCGTCGCCGCCGCCGGGGCCGTCGCCGTCGTTGCCGGCCGCCGTCGCCGTCAGTCACCGTCAGTCGTCGGCCGCCGTCGTCGTGTCGCCGCCGCTGCCGCCGCTTGCCGCGGGCCGGCCGTTGCCGTCGTCGCCGTCGTCAGCCGCCGCCGCCGCCGCCGGCCGCCGGGCCGCCGCCGCCGCCGCCGCCGCCGCCGCCGGCCGCCGCCGCCGCCGCCGCCGCCGCCGCCGCCGCCGCCGCCGCCGCCGCCGCCGCCGCCGCCGCCGCCAGCCGCCGCCGCCGCCGCCGCCGCCGCCGCCGCCGCCGCCGCCGCCGCCGCCGCCGCCGCCGCCGCCGCCGCCGCCGCCGCCGCCGCCGCCGCCGCCGCCGCCGCCGCCGCCGCCGCCGCCGCCGCCGCCGCCGCCGCCGCCGCCGCCGCCGCCGCCGCCGCCGCCGCCCGCCGCCGCCGCCGCCGCCGCCGCCGCCGCCGCCGCCGCCGCCGCCGCCGCCGCCGCCGCCGCCGCCGCCGCCGCCGCCGCCGCCGCCGCCGCCGCCGCCGCCGCCGCCCGCCGCCGCCGCCGCCGCCGCCGCCGCCGCCGCCGCCGCCGCCGCCGCCGCCGCCGCGCGCCGCCGCCGCCGCCGCCGCCGCCGCCGCCCGCCGCCGCCGCCGCCGCCGCC
The DNA here is from genome assembly GCA_035045885.1 of Drosophila borealis. Lineage (NCBI taxonomy): Eukaryota > Metazoa > Arthropoda > Insecta > Diptera > Drosophilidae > Drosophila > Drosophila borealis. The sequence goes on along the minus strand of JAWNOR010000270.1, from coordinate 610,641 downwards.
GCCGCCGCCGCCGCCCGCCGCCGCCGCCGCCGCCGCCGCCGCCGCCGCCGCCGCCCGCCGCCGCAGCCGCCGCCGCCCCGCCGCCACCCGCCGCCGCCGCCGCCGCCGCCGCCGCCGCCGCCGCCGCTCACCGCCGCCGCCGCTCGCCGCCGCCGCCGCCGCCGCCGCCGCCGCCGCCGCCGCCGCCCGCCGCCGCCGCCGCCGCCGCCGCCGCCGCTCGCCGCCGGCGCCGCCGCCGCCGCCGCCGCCGCCGCCGCCGCCGCCGCCGCCGCCGCCGCCGCCGCCGCCGCCGCCGCCGCCGCCGCCGCCGCCGCTCGCTGCTGCTGTTGCCGTCATTGCCAGTTGTCAGTTGCCGCTGCCAGCTGTCAGCTGCTGTCAGTTGCTGAAGGCTGCTGGGCCGGCCGCTGCTTGCCGCCGCCGCCGCCGCTGCCGCCGCCGCCGCCGCTGCCGCTGCCGTCAGTCCCTCGGCCGGGCCGCCGCCGCCGCCGCCGCCGCCGCTGCCGGCCGGCCGCCGCCGCCGGGCCGCCGCCGCCGCCGCCGCCGCCTGCCGCCGCCGCCGCCGCCGCCGCCGCCGCCGCCGCCGCCGCCGCCGCCGCCGCCGCCGCCGCCGCCGCCGCCGCCGCCGCCGCCGCCGCCGCCGC
>JAWNOR010000269.1:0-301794 GCA_035045885.1 Drosophila borealis | reverse complement strand
AATTTAGACATTTATATTGGTTGGTCTTATTATAAACCAATCTTCGGACGGTTCTAGGTCTATTTTGCAATTAAGACCTTTAATGAAATCTATGCCTATTATTCCGTCACATCGGTATAGCGAAATTTGCATCGACTATATGAAAATTTTGACGAATTATGTATTTGTCTGCTTGTAGCTCAATTGGGGCGAGGCCTTTTGGATTTTATGATTCCTTGACCTATACCTTCAATGTCTATAGTGTTATTCAACTGAATGTCGTTATTACCACCGCGGTTGTTTTTACCACTGCGGTAGTAGCCACGGCCGTATGAGATGTAACCATATGAGCCGGTTGCCATTCCTCTGTAGTTACCTCGACCGCGGTATCGGACGCGATGAGAGTAATTCTAGCAGAATAAGATACTGTTGGACTGCCCAGTTGCTTCTGTGCAACTATTTACAAATTTTGAGATAGCATCATTCATGTTACTGAATGTGCCTGCCTGCATGATAAGTTTTACCTTATCTAAAGAGCAGTTTTGGTCATTGCCTTTACAGCTTGAGTTGTGCTATATTTATTGGCCAATTCTGGTGTTAAGCCATCGTTTATAGAAGCTTCTTCTAAAGCTTCTGTTAACTGCCAAACCTCTTGAGTGTACTGGTTGGCAGTTTTGTTCTTTTGTTGCAAGTTGAGTAGTTTGGCTGACAATACTTCGACTGATTCGCCTTTTACCGTGCTTGATAATTTTGCAATGATTTGAGCGATAGTTTGCCCATTGCTTATCAAGTTTCTTGCATGGCCTTTAAGTTTTGTCTTTATAAGACTGACAGCTGTTGCTTCATGAACTTCTTTTAGTGAGTATTTAAGACTCAAAGCATCTTTGAAGCTTTGTAAGTTTTCTCGCCTTTCCGTCAAACTCTGGTAAGAGCGATGAGCTTAGTTAGAGAAAACGTATAGCTGTTTGGGCCATTGTGTTGTAAATTGGTTGGGTATTTACTTTAGAATCTGATGGTTTAGTATCAGCTGGCAGCGAAAACAGTTTCTCGTCGAATGACGCTGAAGTGTTTAGAGAATTTGGAAGGAATATTGTTATATTATGCCTTTCCGAAATTCGTCTAATGTTTTCTCTCAAACTGCTTAAAGCATCAACTGTCTGTGTTAAATGCAAATCTGTTAGTTTTGTTGCATTGTCACATATAAGTTGACGGCTGGTATTGTAGGAATCTACAAGAATTTTAACGTGTTTTAACTTTGTCTCGTTTGAGACAGGTGCGCTTTTGTTAAGGCACTTGAAAGATTTGTTAAACTCCTCACTTTGTTGCTTAAGAATAGTAACGATTTGTGTCCATTCCATTTATAGACATTTTAATTTATATGTGCTAACGTACAACAATAATGTCGGTAGGTCGTAAAATGGGGTGCTCTAATTATTAGGTGTTTCTTTTTTGAATACTACAAAATCTAACGTTCTGCCTAATATTGGGTGCTCTTTAATGATTGACCTAAATTGTATACCCGGAAGAGTTGTCAATACTATGCCTTTTTGTGTTTATGTGCAATGTATTAACGGTGAGAAATCGAAGTGAAATTTTTCCATGTATAAAGTTTCTAATTCATATATGCTTACTGGGGTCGTTGAGACCAATTGTAGAATTCTTTCCTTAAAACAGGAATCTCTAACATGGACCTGTCTTATTGCTTCTATTGTGTCCATTATCAAAAATTTCTATTTCTTTTGTTTTTGTTTTGTTTTTGAGTTTTATTTTATTGTGTTATTTATTCTGTTCTTATCTTATTGTATGCGTTTTTACAAATTCTTCGCTATGTAGTAATGTAGTTTTACATTTTGTACCTTTAGTACATTTTTATATTTTGTCCAGATCATTAGCTCTGCTTAAGTATTTCTTTTTTAAACATATGTTGTGCAGTTTGTAAATTTTATAAAACATATTTATGCACATTATAATTACTATGATTATTAACAATATTACAATCAGCTTTTGACCTGGAGTCTCGACCTCGACTTTATTTATAACATTAGCAGTGGAGTCCACTGTTTTAGTGTCTATTAAACCCATTTCTACAGTCTCTGTTTTACTTATACTATTTTGAAACATTCACAAAAATTGTTTTTTTGTTTTTTTTTTTGTATTAAATGGAATACATCTTTATGAGTTAAGTCTATTAATCAATTTAATTAATCATATTTGATTTTGAAAATAAGAATTGTTTTTTTTTACAATCTGTATTTTTTTCTATATATTTATACTTCTTTCTTTAAAGTTAAGTTTTGTTTTGTTTAAGTAAATTTTAAATTATAATGGGTTTTTTTTTTAAAGAAATTTTTTTTTGTTTTATTATTTTTCTATTCGAACAACGCAGTGATCTCCTGTCTAATGTTTCGTATGGCTTCACAGGCCATACTCTATTACGAGGAACGCAATTATCGCTCAGTATTTCAAACATTTCTTTACATTTCATTTGTGTTTACATTAAACTTATTATACAATTTTTTTTTTAGATTAACAAATATATATTTTTTTTTAAATTAGGTTGCGCGCTGCTGTAACGGTTCCCAAAAGGTGATTTAGCTTGGAACGCTAAATGGTGCCGGCGCTGGTCTTCGCACAGGCTGTTGGGGCGCCGGTGCTGGTCTTCTCACAGGTTGTTGGGGCGCCGGTGCTGGTCCTCAGCAACTCTAATGGTCCAGGGCAGTCCGTTGAACATTGTTTCTTCGGTTTAGTGTTTAGTTGTTTCTTCTGTGGAGTGCCACAACCAGTGGGTTGAAATACCTTTATAGTTTATTAATGTTATATTTTTTAAAGTGCTTTCATTCGTATAGGTTGAGCTTTTGTATTTTTGCTGAATCGACTCGATATTGTCGATTTCAGCCTGTATTTTATTGCCTGCTTCCCAACTAATTGTTGTGTTGGGGGCAAATAACAGTTTTAGGAGTTTGGCTTTTCTTTCCTTAAGCCTTATTTGTACTCCACTGCGCCTATTTTTAGGCATTGCTCATCACCTCTACTTACTCAGTATTTCCAGCCACATTCTCTGTATCGTTTCCAGCAATTTTTTGTCGATGATGTTGTTAATCCATGGTAATCTTCTCTGTATCGTTCCAATTTTAGTATATGTTCTGCCGATGATTGTTGTTGCTGCTGCCGCTGCTGCACCTCCAGTTGTATATTTTATATTTTATATGCACATGTTATATTTTAAACATGTTCGTGACACTTGTCACGGTCGCCATGTAAAAGGAACAATCTTTAAGAAAAAGTCCAGCACGTCAGTGCTGTTTTGTATCTTTGTTCAGAATAAATTTATTCGGTTTTAATAATGTGCGCTTAGCCTATGGATATACATACATATAAACTTATGCTGTTATTCGTTAACAGCTACAAAGAGAGGGAGAGTGAGTAGCTCGCATATGCCTGTATTAGTGAGCATATATATCGCTCACGGAATGCGCTCAGACGGAGCGTGGGATATGCAGCGTAAGCATAAACGGTCAGCTAGTAATATGAGACCGAGCCAATACATAAAGTGGCTCTGGGCTTGTTTACTATATTATTGTTATTGTATGCAACAAAGTGCTGCATACTTTAAATTAAGTACAGGGTATTCTGTAAGGGCATATACGCACTACACTTGTGCACACGCACACTCTTTCGAGTAGCAGTTGTGTGACATTATTAAAGGGTTTGGCCTGTTAATGTGCAAAACTCCTATTTTCCATGCATGTTGTAAGGGTAAGGGTACCTGAACGTTGGCATAAGTGCATGATAACTCTTGGGCCTGCCAAGCACACACACTTACACACTTCTCTATATGGACAGAAGCATTTATGCATTTGTGTGCGTGTAAGTTGCCTGCCCGATGCAAATTTGACCAAATTTGAAGTTTTTGGCATTTCTGAATTTCGAGCTCTACACACAGACACACACACACACACAAAATGTATGCGAATGAGCCGATCAAGGGTTTGTCGTGAGACAGAGATATTTTCATCAATTGGTGCGTAAATTTGTCGACGGGCACGGTCTTTGTTTTTTCGGCATGCCTGCGGTGGGCTTGCGGCCGCGTAAGGCACAAATGTGTGAACAGGCAACGAACAGGTGAACCGCACTTGTCGCGCGTTTGCACTTTGATATGGATACAGACGCATGCTAGACATTCTGATCGTTTATTGCCTGCCATTAAAATATCACTTGCATTTTTTCCATATCAAAGTGCAAACGCGCGAAAATTGGTCCCCACAGTAAACAAAAAAATTAGAATATAATATATAAATATATCATTTGGTCATTTAAGTTCTTAATAAATATATATATAATAGATTCTTCTCATTATGCCTGGCTGGTCGAAGAAATACTTGATAAAGCATTTGAATGTGTGTGCCACAGGCACAAAAGGCACACAATTGAAGAAAAAATCTCTGGCTCGCGACAAACGCCGCGATCTACTTGTGCGCACATCCACACAACACAAACATATGTATGTATGTTTGTAGATCTCGGGGTTTTTGAGAAGCTATGTAGGGAGATGCGGCTTCATACTGAACGTTCGGTTTTCGAGGCCGGCGTTCGGCTGCCACTTTCAGCAGTCTTACTTTGTCTGGGCACACTAGAACGGTCGCGGACACCCATGGGGCTCAGTCGTTGACGATTTATCGGTATCCGATTAATCCGCTGTTTGACATGTCTATGCATTGTATAGTTAGTGGTACAAGCATATATATTTATACGGAAATCGCTGCTACTGGTAATGCTTTAATGAAATTCGGATCTTAATGTTACATTAAAATAATAAAGAGAGCAAAGAAAATAATTGAAATATAAGAATCCAAACTCATATTGGCTGTCCTACAGAGATCATCAAACATCTGATAATTCTATGCAGCTTGATAAAAATAAATTTAAAAAGGAAGGCATGCGCGCGAGGTATCGAACGAGATAGCCTATATTCGATTGCGTTTAATTCTGTTTCGCACCCAGAGAAAGACTTCTCTTTCACTCTTTCGTAGACTGTACTTCTCTCCTAGCGGCTAAGTAAAATAAACTGTATATGCATCAAGTCGACATTTCAAATGCAAATTTGAATAAAAAGCTTCTTGGAAATGTGTACATGAAGCAGCCGCCGAATTTTATTGACAAGCAGAATCCAGATAAAATCCTCAAACTGGAGACGGCAAACAGCAGACTTCAAAAATACGGACGAGTTCGAAACAATACGCTCGACGGGGTTTTGAGTAGCATGGATTTTAAAAGATACAAAAATGAGGCATGTTTTTACGTCAAGAAAAATAAACAACAGTTCAGCTAAATCATCTACGTCACCGATATAAACATAGTGTGTCCCAGCGTAAATGACAAGCAGTATGCACGATGGAGGCCCCATTAGCTATTTCCTAGGCATGGAAATCCAACGCGACGGTGATCGAGGATCCGTTTCACGGTGCCAGAAAACGCATGTTCAAGGCCTATTGGACAAGTATGGTATGATCATTTGCCGTCCAGTAAGCCCTCCGTTTGACCCAAGTTTTAAAGTTTTGAGCCGACCAGACATTTTGCATGCTGTAAGCTAATTTTCACAAAGAAATGCTGATCCTCATGGAGAAGACCAGTCTGCAGCAAAGCATATTCTAAAATATCTTGCAGGTGCCAAGAATATGAAAATCGCTTACCGTTGTGATATATGTAATGGTGTATTCTCCTTAAAAAACAGTTCATTAGAAAACAGTAGCACGTCAGTGCAGTTTGGCTTGTATGTTAAGAATGTCTTTATTAAGTTCAGCAATGTTCTTAGTCTTTGTATAACAGATATAAACTTGTGCTGTTATCAGTTAACAGCTACAAAGAGAGGGAGAGTGTGTTGCTTGCATATGCCTGTGTTAGTGAGCATATATGTTGCTCATGAAATGCGATCAGACGGAGCGTGGGATATGCAGCGTAAGCATAAACTGTCGGCTAGTGAGGCAAGTGAGCCGCGCTGCGTAATATGAGCCAGAGCCATAAAGTGGCTCTACAGGGTGTTCGTCCATTTTTAGAGAAATGACGTAATTTTCTATGGAGTTATTTAAAGAGTAGTCTATATATTGTTTGTATATATTATTAATATTATTAAAGACATATATTTTTTGGTTAAAATACAGTGAATATAAAATTTTTTTTGTGTTTTCTTATATATATGTTAGTTGTATATGAATAACTAGCGGGTATAACCCGGCCTTGCCCGTGGCATGTATGTTATAAAATCAATGTTCTCAAACAAATTTGAAATGATTTTAAAACTAATCGGACGGTAAAGAAACAACTTTCATACAAACGTTTTCCGCCAATTTACCACTGTTGCGAGTGGAATTTCCCAAATCGCTGAAACACGTTTTCATTACATTCTTATGTAGAGCTTTGAAAATAAGTTTGAAGCAAATCGGACACAATTTAAAACTTCGTACAAAAAAATCTTTGAGCCGCATTCCACCCGAAAAAGTTTGGATTCTGCAAAAAGTGTGAAACACGTCTGAAATGATTTTTCTTATAGATCTTTGGAAACGAATTTGAGCGCGAAACGTCACCAAATTTTTGACCTCCATTTCCACCAAGGAGGAACGGATTTTCCTAAAAGTGTGAAACACCACTTTAAATGAATTTGAACAAAGATCTTTGAAAATAAGTGTGGGGCCGATCGGATGGTAAACAAAAAACTTTCATACAACCGTTTTCCGCCAATTTACCACTGTTGCGGGTGGAATTTTCCAAATCGCTGAAATACGTATTTAATAAGTTCTTATGTAGAGCTTTGAAAATAAGTTTAAAGCAAATCGGACACAACTTAAAACTTTGCCCAAAAAATCTTTAAATCGCATTCCCCCCGAAGAAGTTTGAATTCTGCGGAAATGAATTTGAGCGCGAAACGTCACCCACCAAATCTTTGACCTCAATTTCCACCAAGGAGGAACGGATTTTCCTAAAAGTGTGAAACACCCCTCAAATGAATTTGAACAAAGATCTTGGAAAATAAGTTTGAGGCTGATCGGATGGTAAACAAAAAAGTTACATACAAACGTTTTTCGCGATTTTTCCACGGGTGGAATGCGGGTGGAATTTCCCGAAACCCCATCTTAACGTGCACCTACATCACATAAGGTAGCTACAGTGAAAATTAGCTCTTACGGTTTGGGCTGTGCGTTGATCACCAATTAGTCAGTCAGTCAGTCAGTCAGTCAGGACAAACAGTTATATATATAGAGATATGTTTTTTTTTTATTAATATTATTATTGTTGGATTCTGCAGCAGCCGCATCAAATCAGAGTAAGCAATCATTAATTTAAACATAAGAGGTCATAATCTTAGTTTAGTGAAACAGCTGTTTGTTGTAAACAAGGTTGACAAGCCTCTCTTGCACTTGTCGCAGCTGCTAATCTACTGGGCCGTCCCACTCAACCTTCGTTCGTCATGAGGATTCGCCAAACCAAACCGTGATCTTGGCCAACAGATCGCGCTTGCCCGAGCTCAAATTACCAACGTTTTCCGGTGGCTATACCGAATATTCAGATTTCATAGCGATGTTTGAGTCAAAATTCTTTGCTGAATGCCGGGTATTGTAATAAAATTGGGTTTATTAGTGCCGATTTGGGATCTTCGAAGGCATGCTGGCAGTCGGCTGTCCATTCGAACCAAACATCTTTTTTACATAATCTTGTTATGTGACGAGAATAGTCGGCAAAATTTTTTATAAAACGTCTGTAATAATTGCAAAATGCAACGAATCTTCGAGTGCTGTCCGCATCGTGTGGGACTGGATAATTTTTAATGATATATTCCTTTATCGGTGCATTTGTGTCCCAGAAATGTGACTTCATGCATAAAAAATGAATATTTTTCAGGATGTAACTTCAGGTTGTATTTCCTACATTTCTTAAAAACATCAGTTAAGTTTTTAAGCATATGTTTTCGGAACAACCTATAACTATTAGATCATCCATGTAAAGGAATGAATGAGAAGGTTCGAGTCCAGAGAATGCAATAGTCATCATTCTCTGAAATGAATTTGGCGCTATTTTTAAACCAAAAGGTAATCGCGTAAAGCGATATGAGCCATTGCTCGTTGAAAAAGACTTTATATTTCTTGAACTTTCTTCTTCTTGGTGAAAGCCTGACATTAAGTCAAGGCATGAAAAATATTTTGCTCTAAATGATGATCTAAAATATCATCAATTCTGGGTAGTGGAAATTTATCGGACAACAGTTTTTTATTAACATGACGATAGTCAATTACTAATCGCCATTTCTTATCTTCGGATCCTGGAAGTGCTTTCTTTGGAACTAGTAAAAATGGGCTGTTGTATTCTGAAACTGATTGTTTGACAATTTTGTCGGAGATTAGTTTTCTATCTTGTTTTTTAATTTCTTCTACCTGTCTATGCGGGTTCAAGTCCAGAGCATGCAATAATCATCATTCTCTGAAATGAATTTGGCGCTATTTTTAAACCAAAAGGTAATCGCGTAAAGCGATATGAGCGATTGCTCGTTGAAGAAGACTTTATATTTCTTGAACTTTCTTCAAGTTCAATTTGGTGAATGCCTGACATTAAGTCAAGGCATGAAAAATATTTTGCTCTACCTAGTTGATCTAAAATATCATCAATTCTGGGTAGTGGAAATTTATCGGACAACAGTTTTTTATTAATCTAACGATAGTCAATTACTAATCGCCATTTCTTATCTTCGGAGCCTGGAAGTGCTTTCTTTGGAACTAGTAAAAGTGGGCTATTGTATTCTGAAACTGATGGTTCGACAATTTTGTTGGAGATTAATTTGCCTACTTGTTTTTGAATTTTGAATTTCGATAGTTTTTAATAAAAATTGGTTCAGTATCCTTCAATCTCAATGTTTGTTTATAAAAATTATTTGTTGTTATTGATTCGGTTTCAAGTCCGAATACATCACTATACTTGGTGCATAGTTCTATTAATTGTGGTTTAAATTGTTTTGGAAAGTTTTTATTTAATTGAGCTATTACTGTGTTTTTCAGTTTTCTGGAGTAGTTTGAACTACGTCGTAGTTCGAAAGTGGTTCATAGTTCAGATTTTTTATATTAATAAATTGATCTTTATTGGTCGTATTAAGAAATCGGACAAATGTATTCATATGTGTTGCAACTGTGTTTGCAACATAAATACCAGGTTTAATTTCCTGATTTGTGATTAACTTCGGACAATTTCTGATCGTGCTTGTAGAAGTATTGAATTGTTACCAGAACTGAATGTTATTGGAACATAAATTTAGACATTTATATTGGTTGGTCTTATTATAAACCAATCTTCGGACGGTTCTAGGTCTATTTTGCAATTAAGACCTTTAATGAAATCTATGCCTATTATTCCGTCACACGGTATAGCGAAATTTGCATCGACTATATGAAAATTTTGACGAATTATGTATTTGTCTGCTTGTAGCTCAATTGGGGCGAGGCCTTTGGATTTTATGATTCCTTGACCTATACCTTCAATGTCTATAGTGTTATTCAACTGAATGTCGTTATTACCACCGCGGTTGTTTTTACCACCGCGGTAGTAGCCACGGCCGTATGAGATGTAACCATATGAGCCGGTTGCCATTCCTCTGTAGTTACCTCGACCGCGGTATCGGACGCGATGAGAGTAATTCTAGCAGAATAAGATACTGTTGGACTGCCCAGTTGCTTCTGTGCAACTATTTACAAATTTTGAGATAGCATCATTCATGTTACTGAATGTGCCTGCCTGCATGATAAGTTTTACCTTATCTAAAGAGCAGTTTTGGTCATTGCCTTTACAGCTTGAGTTGTGCTATATTTATTGGCCAATTCTGGTGTTAAGCCATCGTTTATAGAAGCTTCTTCTAAAGCTTCTGTTAACTGCCAAACCTCTTGAGTGTACTGGTTGGCAGTTTTGTTCTTTTGTTGCAAGTTGAGTAGTTTGGCTGACAATACTTCGACTGATTCGCCTTTTACCGTGCTTGATAATTTTGCAATGATTTGAGCGATAGTTTGCCCATTGCTTATCAAGTTTCTTGCATGGCCTTTAAGTTTTGTCTTTATAAGACTGACAGCTGTTGCTTCATGAACTTCTTTTAGTGAGTATTTAAGACTCAAAGCATCTTTGAAGCTTTGTAAGTTTTCTGCCTTTCCGTCAAACTCTGGTAAGAGCGATGAGCTTAGTTAGAGAAAACGTATAGCTGTTTGGGCCATTGTGTTGTAAATTGGTTGGGTATTTACTTTAGAATCTGATGGTTTAGTATCAGCTGGCAGCGAAAACAGTTTCTCGTCGAATGACGCTGAAGTGTTTAGAGAATTTGGAAGGCATATTGTTATATTATGCCTTTCCGAAATTCGTCTAATGTTTTCTCTCAAACTGCTTAAAGCATCAACTGTCTGTGTTAAATGCAAATCTGTTAGTTTTGTTGCATTGTCACATATAAGTTGACGGCTGGTATTGTAGGAATCTACAAGAATTTTAACGTGTTTTAACTTTGTCTCGTTTGAGACAGGTGCGCTTTTGTTAAGGCACTTGAAAGATTTGTTAAACTCCTCACGTTGTTGCTTAAGAATAGTAACGATTTGTGTCCATTCCATTTATAGACATTTCTAATTTATATGTGCTAACGTACAACAATAATGTCGGTAGGTCGTAAAATGGGGTGCTCTAATTATTAGGTGTTTCTTTTTTGAATACTACAAAATCTAAAGTTCTGCCTAATATTGGGTGCTCTTTAATGATTGACCTAAATTGTATACCCGGAAGAGTTGTCAATACTATGCCTTTTTGTGTTTATGTGCAATGTATTAACGGTGAGAAATCGAAGTGAAATTTTTCCATGTATAAAGTTTCTAATTCATATATGCTTACTGGGGTCGTTGAGACCAATTGTAGAATTCTTTCCTTAAAACAGGAATCTCTAACATGGACCTGTCTTATTGCTTCTATTGTGTCCATTATCAAAAATTTCTATTTCTTTTGTTTTTGTTTTGTTTTTGAGTTTTATTTTATTGTGTTATTTATTCTGTTCTTATCTTATTGTATGCGTTTTTACAAATTCTTCGCTATGTAGTAATGTAGTTTTACATTTTGTACCTTTAATACATTTTTATATTTTGTCCAGATCATTAGCTCTGCTTAAGTATTTCTTTTTTAAACATATGTTGTGCAGTTTGTAAATTTTATAAAACATATTTATGCACATTATAATTACTATGATTATTAACAATATTACAATCAGCTTTTGACCTGGAGTCTCGACCTCGACTTTATTTATAACATTAGCAGTGGAGTCCACTGTTTTAGTGTCTATTAAACCCATTTCTACAGTCTCTGTTTTACTTATACTATTTTGAAACATTCACAAAAATTGTTTTTTTTTGTTTTTTTTTTGTATTAAATGGAATACATCTTTATGAGTTAAGTCTATTAATCAATTTAATTAATCATATTTGATTTTGAAAATAAGAATTGTTTTTTTTTACAATCTGTATTTTTTTCTATATATTTATACTTCTTTCTTTAAAGTTAAGTTTTGTTTTGTTTAAGTAAATTTTAAATTATAATGGGTTTTTTTTTTAAAGAAATTTTTTTTTGTTTTATTATTTTTCTATTCGAACAACGCAGTGATCTCCTGTCTAATGTTTCGTATGGCTTCACAGGCCATACTCTATTACGAGGAACGCAATTATCGCTCAGTATTTCAAACATTTCTTTACATTTCATTTGTGTTTACATTAAACTTATTATACAATTTTTTTTTAGATTAACAAATATATATTTTTTTTTAAATTAGGTTGCGCGCTGCTGTAACGGTTCCCAAAGGTGATTTAGCTTGGAACGCTAAATGGTGCCGGCGCTGGTCTTCGCACAGGCTGTTGGGGCGCCGGTGCTGGTCTTCTCACAGGTTGTTGGGGCGCCGGTGCTGGTCCTCAGCAACTCTAATGGTCCAGGGCAGTCCGTTGAACATTGTTTCTTCGGTTTAGTGTTTAGTTGTTTCTTCTGTGGAGTGCCACAACCAGTGGGTTGAAATACTTTATAGTTTATTAATGTTATATTTTTTAAAGTGCTTTCATTCGTATAGGTTGAGCTTTTGTATTTTTGCTGAATCGACTCGATATTGTCGATTTCAGCCTGTATTTTATTGCCTGCTTCCCAACTAATTGTTGTGTTGGGGGCAAATAACAGTTTTGAGTTTGGCTTTTCTTTCCTTAAGCCTTATTTGTACTCCACTGCGCCTATTTTTAGGCATTGCTCATCACCTCTACTTACTCAGTATTTCCAGCCACATTCTCTGTATCGTTTCCAGCAATTTTTTGTCGATGATGTTGTTAATCCATGGTAATCTTCTCTGTATCGTTCCAATTTTAGTATATGTTCTGCCGATGATTGTTGTTGCTGCTGCCGCTGCTGCACCTCCAGTTGTATATTTTATATTTTATATGCACATGTTATATTTTAAACATGTTCGTGACACTTGTCACGGTCGCCATGTAAAAGGAACAATCTTTAAGAAAAAGTCCAGCACGTCAGTGCTGTTTTGTATCTTTGTGCAGAATAAATTTATTCGGTTTTAATAATGTGCGCTTAGCCTATGGATATACATACATATAAACTTATGCTGTTATTCGTTAACAGCTACAAAGAGAGGGAGAGTGAGTAGCTCGCATATGCCTGTATTAGTGAGCATATATATCGCTCACGGAATGCGCTCAGACGGAGCGTGGGATATGCAGCGTAAGCATAAACGGTCAGCTAGTAATATGAGACCGAGCCAATACATAAAGTGGCTCTGGGCTTGTTTACTATATTATTGTTATTGTATGCAACAAAGTGCTGCATACTTTATAATTAAGTACAGGGTATTCTGTAAGGGCATATACGCACTACACTTGTGCACACGCACACTCTTTCGAGTAGCAGTTGTGTGACATTATTAAAGGGTTTGGCCTGTTAATGTGCAAAACTCCTATTTTCCATGCATGTTGTAAGGGTAAGGGTACCTGAACGTTGGCATAAGTGCATGATAACTCTTGGGCCTGCCAAGCACACACACTTACACACTTCTCTATATGGACAGAAGCATTTATGCATTTGTGTGCGTGTAGGTTGCCTGCCCGATGCAAATTTGACCAAATTTGAAGTTTTTGGCATTTCTGAATTTCGAGCTCTACACACAGACACACACACACACACACACAAAATGTATGCGAATGAGCCGATCAAGGGTTTGTCGTGAGACAGAGATATTTTCATCAATTGGTGCGTAAATTGTCGCGCGTTTGCACTTTGATATGGATACAGACGCATGCTAGACATTCTGATCGTTTATTGCCTGCCATTAAAATATCACTTGCATTTTTTCCATATCAAAGTGCAAACGCGCGAAAATTGGTCCCCACAGTAAACAAAAAAATTAGAATATAATATATAAATATATCATTTGGTCATTTAAGTTCTTAATAAATATATATATAATAGATTCTTCTCATTATGCCTGGCTGGTCGAAGAAATACTTGATAAAGCATTTGAATGTGTGTGCCACAGGCACAAAAGGCACACAATTGAAGAAAAAAATCTCTGGCTCGCGACAAACGCCGCGATCTACTTGTGCGCACATCCACACAACACAAACATATGTATGTATGTTTGTAGATCTCGGGGTTTTTGAGAAGCTATGTAGGGAGATGCGGCTTCATACTGAACGTTCGGTTTTCGAGGCCGGCGTTCGGCTGCCACTTTCAGCAGTCTTACTTTGTCTGGGCACACTAGAACGGTCGCGGACACCCATGGGGCTCAGTCGTTGACGATTTATCGGTATCCGATTAATCCGCTGTTTGACATGTCCATGCATTGTATAGTTAGTGGTACAAGCATATATATTTATACGGAAATCGCTGCTACTGGTAATGCTTTAATGAAATTCGGATCTTAATGTTACATTAAAATAATAAAGAGAGCAAAGAAAATAATTGAAATATAAGAATCCAAACTCATATTGGCTGTCCTACAGAGATCATCAAACATCTGATAATTCTATGCAGCTTGATAAAAATAAATTTAAAAAGGAAGGCATGCGCGCGAGGTATCGAACGAGATAGCCTATATTCGATTGCGTTTAATTCTGTTTCGCACCCAGAGAAAGACTTCTCTTTCACTCTTTCGTAGACTGTACTTCTCTCCTAGCGGCTAAGTAAAATAAACTGTATATGCATCAAGTCGACATTTCAAATGCATATTTGAATAAAAAGCTTCTTGGAAATGTGTACATGAAGCAGCCGCCGAATTTTATTGACAAGCAGAATCCAGATAAAATCCTCAAACTGGAGACGGCAAACAGCAGACTTCAAAAATACGGACGAGTTCGAAACAATACGCTCGACGGGGTTTTGAGTAGCATGGATTTTAAAAGATACAAAAATGAGGCATGTTTTTACGTCAAGAAAAATAAACAACAGCTAAATCATCTACGTCACCGATATAAACATAGTGTGTCCCAGCGTAAATGACAAGCAGTATGCACGATGGAGGCCCCATTAGCTATTTCCTAGGCATGGAAATCCAACGCGACGGTGATCGAGGATCCGTTTCACGGTGCCAGAAAACGCATGTTCAAGGCCTATTGGACAAGTATGGTATGATCATTTGCCGTCCAGTAAGCCCTCCGTTTGACCCAAGTTTTAAAGTTTTGAGCCGACCAGACATTTTGCATGCTGTAAGCTAATTTTCACAAAGAAATGCTGATCCTCATGGAGAAGACCAGTCTGCAGCAAAGCATATTCTAAAATATCTTGCAGGTGCCAAGAATATGAAAATCGCTTACCATTGTGATATATGTAATGGTGTATTCTCCTTAAAAACAGTTCATTAGAAAACAGTAGCACGTCAGTGCAGTTTGGCTTGTATGTTAAGAATGTCTTTATTAAGTTCAGCAATGTTCTTAGTCTTTGTATAACAGATATAAACTTGTGCTGTTATCAGTTAACAGCTACAAAGAGAGGGAGAGTGTGTTGCTTGCATATGCCTGTGTTAGTGAGCATATATGTTGCTCATGAAATGCGATCAGACGGAGCGTGGGATATGCAGCGTAAGCATAAACTGTCGGCTAGTGAGGCAAGTGAGCCGCGCTGCGTAATATGAGCCAGAGCCATAAAGTGGCTCTACAGGGTGTTCGTCCATTTTTAGAGAAATGACGTAATTTTCTATGGAGTTATTTAAAGAGTAGTCTATATATTGTTTGTATATATTATTAATATTATTAAAGACATATATTTTTTGGTTAAAATACAGTGAATATAAAATTTTTTTTGTGTTTTCTTATATATATGTTAGTTGTATATGAATAACTAGCGGGTATAACCCGGCCTTGCCCGTGGCATGTATGTTATAAAATCAATGTTCTCAAACAAATTTGAAATGATTTTGAAACTAATCGGACGGTAAAGAAACAACTTTCATACAAACGTTTTCCGCCAATTTACCACTGTTGCGAGTGGAATTTCCCAAATCGCTGAAACACGTTTTCATTACATTCTTATGTAGAGCTTTGAAAATAAGTTTGAAGCAAATCGGACACAATTTAAAACTTCGTACAAAAAATCTTTGAGCCGCATTCCACCCGAAAAAGTTTGGATTCTGCAAAAAGTGTGAAACACGTCTGAAATGATTTTTCTTATAGATCTTTGGAAACGAATTTGAGCGCGAAACGTCACCAAATTTTTGACCTCCATTTCCACCAAGGAGGAACGGATTTTCCTAAAAGTGTGAAACACCACTTAAATGAATTTGAACAAAGATCTTTGAAAATAAGTGTGGGGCCGATCGGATGGTAAACAAAAAACTTTCATACAACCGTTTTCCGCCAATTTACCACTGTTGCGGGTGGAATTTTCCAAATCGCTGAAATACGTATTTAATAAGTTCTTATGTAGAGCTTTGAAAATAAGTTTAAAGCAAATCGGACACAACTTAAAACTTTGCCCAAAAAATCTTTAAATCGCATTCCCCCCGAAGAAGTTTGAATTCTGCGAAAAGTGTTAAACACGTATCAAATGATTTTTCTTATAGATCTCTGGAAATGAATTTGAGCGCGAAACGTCACCCACCAAATCTTTGACCTCCATTTCCACCAAGGAGGAACGGATTTTCCTAAAAGTGTGAAACACCCCTCAAATGAATTTGAACAAAGATCTTGGAAAATAAGTTTGAGGCTGATCGGATGGTAAACAAAAAAGTTACATACAAACGTTTTTTTTCGCGATTTTTCCACGGGTGGAATGCGGGTGGAATTTCCCGAAACCCCATCTTAACGTGCACCTACATCACATAAGGTAGCTACAGTGAAAATTTCAGCTTCTTAGCTCTTACGGTTTGGGCTGTGCGTTGATCACCAATTAGTCAGTCAGTCAGTCAGTCAGTCAGTCAGTCAGGACAAACAGTTATATATATAGAGATATGTTTTTTTTTTATTAATATTATTATTGTTGGATTCTGCAGCAGCCGCATCAAATCAGAGTAAGCAATCATTAATTTAAACATAAGAGGTCATAATCTTAGTTTATTGAAACAGCTGTTTGTTGTAAACAAGGTTGACAAGCCTCTCTTGCACTTGTCGCAGCTGCTAATCTACTGGGCCGTCCCACTCAACCTTCGTTCGTCATGAGGATTCGCCAAACCAAACCGTGATCTTGGCCAACAGATCGCGCTTGCCCGAGCTCAAATTACCAACGTTTTCCGGTGGCTATACCGAATATTCAGATTTCATAGCGATGTTTGAGTCAGTCGTCGACAAGGATACCGAGCTGTCAAATATTGAAAAGTTGCAGCATCTCCGCTCATGTTTGTCTGGCCCCGCGTTGGATTCGGTTCGGTCGTTGGAGTTTTTCGGTGCCAATTATTGTGTGGCTCTGGAGTAGTAATGAGTTCCAATTTTGTTATTGTTTCATACATTGGAGCTTTTGCTCCAATTGTAAACTTTATTGACTCTTCGGGTTTGAATCATTCTTAGGTGCTACTTAGCTAAGACCGCGCGAACTGCGCTGCCAGCGACTCCGGCAGCGGAGCGGGTATATTATATACTTATGTATGTATACAGCATTGAGAGCCACGCTGAGAGAGAGTATGTTATGTGCACTTATGTATTGTAGTGCGCAGCCGGCTAGCGTGGGAACGCTGACGCTGCGTTGTTGCCTACACACATATATGTGTAGTCATGTAATAATAATGCCAGCGACGCCGGCAGCGGAACGGGTATATTATATACTTATATATGTGTGGTCATATAACATATTTATGCACTTGAAGTGTGCATATGTAAACACTGCAACAAAGTGTTACAGTGTGACAGTTTTATATATTTTAAACACAGTGCATACTCTATATGTGCGCATATCACATCTCCCTCCTTTTGAAAAATAACGTAATATTATGAAGTTATTTTATGTATTAAATCATTTTTTTTTAGTTTTGCAAATATGTATTTGCATGTAATAATATTTAAAAGGGTTTCCATTTTTTTTTATTTATGTATGTTTTTTTCATGTTTGAATTAAAGAACATTGAACATTTATCTAAAATTGTTATATTTATATGGTTTTATTGTATAGAATATATATATAAATTGTTTTTTGTATATTTTTTTTTGTGTTTGTAAAAAATTGTTAACCTATCCTTATGTACTTCTTGTTTTTTATTTTTAGTGACCTTATTTGGTCCAATATAATTATCTAGCTTATGACCATTTTCGTTTTTTAGTAAGACCTTATCTCCTATTGATATTCCTATGTCATTTACTTTTGAATCGTATAACTGTTTATTCTTTCTTTTATTTTCTTCGATCATTACTCTTACTCTTTTATATGCTACTTCTAATCTATATTTACTTTCCTTAGCATAGTCTTCTATTGTATAATGGACTTATATTACATACTGAATTAAAATAAGATGGCAAACTACTTTGATTGCTGAAAACTAACTCATATTTGACCGAATAGGGTTTCCTCCGTCTCTTTTTGCTTTGGATTAGTTCTTATTTAAAAGGTAGGACCCAAAGAGTAATGCTGAGGCTGACTACCTCTAAACAGGTTCACGTTACTTCTGGTGTTCCTCAAGGTAGTCATCTTGGACCTTTACTCTTTACTCTTTTTATAAATGATCTTCCCTCTGTTATATCCCATGCCCGAGTACTCATGTATGCGGACGACGTGAAACTTATTCTATCATACACCAATCCCCTACATTTTTCTCGTCTTCAAGACGATTTGAACGCTATGCAACTTTGGTGCTCGGCCAATCAATTGCATCTGAATTGTTCAAAGTGTATGTTTATGACATTTAATCGTACTACACCTTATCTTGTCAGTTATACCATCGACAAAACCGCATTTCAACGTATACTAACAGTTAAGGATCTAGGCGTTCTTTTTGATTCTAAACTCTGTTTCAATCTTCACATAGATACCATCGTTAATGAGGCAAAAGGTGTACTTGGTTTCATTAAACGATGGTCTAAAGAGTTTAACGATCCTTTTATAACGAAACTTCTGTACATCTCTCTTGTTCGCCCTATCCTTGAATACTGCTCTTGCATCTGGTCTCCGCAGTATAACAATAGCCAGGATCGTATTGAATCTGTTCAGAAGCAATTTCTGCTTTTTGCCTTACGAGGTTTAAATTGGGACCCTAATCTTCGGTTGCCATCCTATTCCAGCAGGCTGCTTCTTCTTAATCTTCCGTCGTTAACCAACCGTAGGACAATTCTCAGTGTTGTCTTTCTACATAAGTTGGTTATTGGCGATATCGATTCTCCTTTTCTGTTAGGGCGTCTTCAATTCTCTGTTCCGGCTAGACCAACCAGAAATTACCGCCCCTTATTCCTATCGACGTGCACAACAGACTACGCTATGCACAATTCTTTTCGCGTGCTATGTAAAAATTACAATAGTTTGCATCACGTTTTCTCTACCGAACTTTCTCTACCCCTAATAAAATCGTTGCTTTCAGGATACCCAGCTATGAGCAGGGGCATGGCTAGCCGGGCTGGCTGAAAATTTTCCCCCACCGGGTCGGTGATTTCCCATTACTCCCAATACTATCTCTTTATTCTATCTAATTAACACTCTGCATATCTAGCATACAGTTCTATACTTTATTAACAATCTTCCTCCTTTCTTTTCTCCTATTTATGCTATATTCTTATATAATATAGCAAATTAACATTATTTTTAATTTTACGTAAGAACACTTTTTCCTACTTACACCCTTCTTTTTAGATGTAGGCTCTAATAGCGTCACTGACAAAATTAGCTGTGAAAAGGGCACAGCTGGCCGGACTGGCAAATAAAACACCTCCATCGGTCGGTGATGCTATTTGAAATTTGTGTTCTCTATCTAGGCTTTTAGCATTTAATTTTTCTAATTGTATTTATAATGTGTTGAATAATTGGAAGACACTCGTTTTGTCGACCACATATAAATAAATAAATAAATAAATAAATATGGACAGTAGTTAATTGCCATGGAGGGGGTCGTGTTGAAACAGTAAACAAAGTGTTGGAGCCATACATTCTTAATCAGTCTTATCAACTGATATATAAGAACGTATGTACTCGTTGAAAGTTCTATGCCTTCTTTCTACTGTTTTAACTGTCTGGTGGTGGTGTTCTGTACACGTTAAATTGCCTATCTTTAGGTATTTGCACAGGTTTTTAATAATAGAATTTTTATATTCAATTCCCATGTCCGAAATGAACGTCTTCATCGGATCAAACTTCAGTATAAAAGATTCAAATATTGCTTTTGCAACTGTATTAGCGGATTTGTTTGGTACTGGAATAGCTACAAGATATTTTGTTAAATCGCATATCATTGTAATTGCATATTCGTTTCCATTTTCGGATTTTGGTAGTGGACCTATAGTGTCCACTATCACTCTGTCGAACGCATTTATCAGCGTTTCTGTAATGGTCAGAGGTATTTTGGTGTGTGTCGTTGTTTTCGACTTTTGGCATTTAGGACATCTACGTATATATTTGGTTATATGACGTGTCATATTTTTCCAGTAGTAGTGTCTTTCTATTTTAGCTAGCGTTCTTGAAATGTCAGTATGACCTCCTTGTATTGGATCTTTTTCATTTTTTATTGTGGTCACCGGCTTGAGTAGCGCTACTCGTAATGATTTTAATGTTTTGTTGCCCATATTTTTAAAAGATTCAATTGAAATTAATTCAAATATCTTTTCGCTCTGTGGCAGTTTGAGTTAGCTGATTTCATGTATACCGGCTTCTTTTTCAAGCCTTTGTAAAAACTGACCTAAGTCAAATGTTCCATTGGTGTACAGATCGCTAACATCAATTCTTGCTATAATTTTTCTTCCATGTTTGAAGAAACATATATTATTTAATATAAGCACGGCCACAAAACTACGTAATTCGTCATTACAAATGACTTCACGTTGGGCATCAGCAACGAAATTGTCTTTACCCTTAAGATATTCTACAATAAAGTCATACTCTTCTAAGTCTAATCTCATTCTTGTTAATTTTGAACTTGGATTCACCATTGAAAACAAATATGTCAATGGTCTATGATCTGTTTTGATTTTGAAATGTTGACCATATATATATGGTCGAAAATGTGTTATTGCCCAGTGTATTGCTGCCAACTTTTGTTCGGTTGTATTTTTATTGTTTTCTCCTTTAGTAAATGAACGAGAAGCATATGCAACGGGCAATTGTTTATCTCCATATGTTTGGGTTAAAACTGCTTCGCAGGCTATTTTACTGGCATCGGTTATGATGCAAAATTCTTTGCTAAAATCTGGGTATTTTAGTAAAGTAGGTTTCATTAGAGCTTGTTTAAGTAATCGAATGCATTTTGGCATTCAATTGTCCATTCGAGAGGGACATTCTTTTTACATAATCTGGTAATGTGCCGTGAATAGTCGGCGAAGTTTTTAATGAAACGTCTGTAGTAATTGCAGAATGCAACGAATCTTCTAGCGCTATCAGCGTCCGTAAAGACTGGGTATTTTTCAATGACATCATATTTTTTGTCATCTGGCAAAATACCTTAATCACTACATTTGTGACCTAGAAAAGTCACTTCATGCATGAAGAATGTGCATTTTTCTGGATGTAGTTTAAGGTTGTGTTTTCTACACAGGTCAAAAACGTTTGACAAATTTTTGATCATGTGATTTTCAGAAAAACTGATGACAATTAAATCATCCATATACAAGAATGCTTATAAAGGGTCTAATCCCGAAAATGCTATTGTCATCATCCTTTGAAAAGAACTTGGTGCTATTTTTAATCCATATGGTAATCGTGTGAAACGATAAGAGCCATTGCTCGTTGAAAAAGACGTAATACTTCTAGATTGTTCTTTTAGTTCTATTTGGTGGAAACCGGACATTAAGTCCAAGCATGAAAAATATTTAGCTCTTCCTAATTGATCAAGAATATCATCAATTCTTGGTAACGGAAATTTATTTGATAGTAGTTTTTTATTTCTTTGACGATAGTCTATAACTAATCGCCATCTCTTGGTATCGGATCCTGGTAATCTCTTTTTGGGAACGAGGAGTATTGGGCTGCTTTATTCCGATACAGAGGGTTCTACAATTTTATCTAAGATGATTTTTTTTACTTGTTCATTTACTTCTTTATGAGTATGATGAATTCTGTAATTTTTTATGTACACTGGCTCAGTATATTTAAGTCTCAATTCTTGTTTATAAAAATTGTTAGTTGTTATTGATTCGGTTTCAAGTCCGAATATGTCAGTATACTTGGTACAGAGATCTTTTAGTTGTTTTTTAAATTGGGGAAAGTTCTATTGTAATGTTTTCATCACCATTTCCTGGCGATCTTTGCTAATTTCTTGGACTGTTTCATAGTCACTTTTCTATTTTAATGTCGTTAAGATTTACTATTTTTATTGAATTTTTTGTATTTAAAATTCGCACAAATGTTTGTTGATTATTGGAAATAGTATTTAAAATAAATATTCCTTTTTCAATTTCTTGATCCGGAATGAAAATATTGTTTTCTGGCGAAACAATATTGATTTGACGGACTACTTCAGAACGAGCTGGAAGTATTGTGGCATTATTATCACTAGTGTGAATTATTGGTAGTTTTTATTGGATAATTTAAATTATTTGGCCGAAGTATTAGAGAAACACATGTTTGTGTGAAATCTTATTGGCAATTATAGTTTTTTAAGAAATCTATACCAATAATGCCATCGCTAGGTATTGAAAAATTTTGTCCGACTATATGAAATTCGTGTGGAATGACATATTTTCCTGTAGATAATTCTACAAATACTAAACATTTAGAAACTACTGAACCTTCACCAATTCCAGGTATTTGGGTTGATATGTTTGAATTGATATTTTCAAATATATCAACGTTTTCTTTTAATAGAGATATGCCTGCACCTGTATCTAGAAATAGCGTTGGTGCTTTGCTTGTTTTTTCATTGTTTATTTTAATAAAAATACTGAGGTGTTGAATGTGCCTGCCTGCATGATCAGTTTCACTTTGCACAATTTTGCGTCATGGCCTTTACGGCTAATGTCAAACTGTATTTGTTGGCTAGATCCGGGCTTAAGCCATCACTGATATACGCACCTTCAAAAGCCTGGGTCAGTTTTTCCACCTCTTGGGTGTATTGATTAGCTGTTTTGCTCTTTTGCTGCAAATTAAGAAGTTTTGCAGATATGACGTCTACAGATTCTCCTTTTACAGCTTTGGTTAGTTGATTTATAATGGCAAGAATTGTCTGCTCATTACTTATCAAATTTCTAGCGTGACCCTTCAGTTTAGTCTTTATTATGCTTACTGCAGTTAGTTCGTGAGTGCCTTTTAAGGAATCTATTAGATTCAATGCATCCAAGAAACTTTATAGGTTTTCGGCCTTTCCATTGAATTCTGGTAAGAGTGAAGAGGCTAATTTTAAAAACACTTCAACTGTCTGAGCCATGTTTACTAATTTTATGGCTTCGATTTGGTCGTTTGTCAAGAGTGACTTATCAAACGTTACCGGCGTGTTTAATGCCGATGGTAAATAAAGCTGGAGATTTTTTTTTCGTTTAAGCTTACCAGATTATCCCTTAGACGTTGTAAAATGTCTGAAGTTTGGACTCTGTGTAAGCTTGAGAGTTTATGCTGCCACTCTTCAATTAAACTCCTGATTTTATTGTATTAATATACAAGAATCTCAATGTGTTTAATTATGGTTGGTTGCAAAACTGGTGCGCCCTTATTTAGGCACTTTTATGATTTGTCGAAATTCAATCTATGCAGCTTTATTTTTTCTACTATTTGGGGCCAGTCCATGTGAACTTCCGCTACTTCAATATTTGTATTTAGGCAGCGGCTTAGACCTTGTCTAAGTCGTTGGCTCGACTCAGGTAACGCTTCCTCAGTGATTTTTTATGCAGAAGATAAATCTTCAGAAGGATGTTTGCTGAGGCTACTACAATGAGTATTATTAGCAGTATGTTTGTTAACTGCACATGGGGAGTGGTGTCCACAACTTCAACCACGTTAACTACATTGGCAGTGTTATCATCTGCCTTTGATTGTTTTCCTCTATATATTTCTATATAAAGACTTGCTTTTTGTTTTGAATGCCACCTATCAGACGTACTACGACAATTGTTGTCTGCCCAAGAATCGGATGCTCGTCAATAATTGTTTTTATTTTGACGTAGGGTAATGTCGACAAGATTATTCCACACTCTATTTTAGAACCTGAATAGAGTGGACTTGTTACTGTGCCGTATTTTTCTATATATTCGGATTCGAACTCATATACTGATATGAATTCTCTATGCCTTTGCAAAATTTGTATGGCTCGCATATGAAAGTCTGTATAGTCGTTGCATACATGGCTAATCCTGCCCTCAGTCATGACTAATTCGTGAACATAATTGTTGAAACACCTAATGAGGCTAACGGAGCACTTATTTCTGTCGTAGTTTCATTTTTTTTTTGGTATTAAAAAAAATGTTCCTATTCAATTCTTGGAGTGGCCATACAAATACCAAATATATGTATTTAATTTTTTTTTTAATCCTTTTTTTTTGTAATTTATATATATTAGTTTATTGGGGATCTTATGCCATATATATACCGCCTTATTTTGGGATTCAAATTCAGTTTTACTTATTTTATTATCCTCGTACATGGGATAATTAATGTTTTTACAGTATCCTACCCATCGGTTCGCATAGTTTTACGGGCTATGCTTCTAATCGGGCAGAAATGATGCTGCTCAATTTTACAATTGTATATATTTATAATTTTAAATAATATTTGTATATTCGCAGCATCTGCTGTTCGTCGCTGTTTTACAGTCGGTTCCCATAGCTTTAAGGGCTATGCTTCTAATCGGGCAGAAATAATTCTGCTCAATTTTACAAATTGTATATATTTATAGTTTAAAATAATATTTGTATATTCGCAGCATCTGCTGTTTGTCGCTGCATCTGCTGGGCGTCGCCGGATGGGACACGCTGATGCTCCCTCGTTGGCACAAGTGGCGGAGTGCCTCCCGCACTTATCTTGCTGGCACAGCTAGGTGCGCTGGCGGTACCGGTGCTGGTCTTCACACAGATTGTTGTTTGCCAGCTTTACTGGCTAGCGGGGCTGGTGCTGGTCTTCTTCTGTTGGCAAATATACTTGCAATGGATGCTGTAGAGTGGTCCCTCGCTGTCTGCTGGGCATGTTTGTTTCATCTTTGGGATCTGAGACGGTGGTGGTGGTATTATTACTTGTTTATTTCATATATTACTGACGGAGCGGTGAGTTGCGTCAATGGAATTCTTTTTTATCAGGCTAGATTTTAAGAAATCTAATTCTACCTGTAGCTTTTGAGCTGTGGGCTATTCTTTTATTTATTTTAGATTTCCGACCACCCCTGTGTTTTCCCATTGGCGCACTCTACTCACTCAGTAATTTGTATTTTTCCGGTCCACGATCCTCGTCATCTGCCTCCAGCCATGGATTTATTTATCCTCTTGTCTTTGTGTTCGACTGCCTCCAGGCAGGGATTTATTTATTCTTTTGTCCTTCTACTGCCTCCAGGCAGGAAATCGTGACCATGTCACGGTCGCCATGTAGTAATGAGTTCCAATTTTGTTGTTGTTTCATACATTGGAGCTTCTGCTCCAATTGTAAACTTTATTAATTGACTCTTCGGGTTTGAATCATTCGTACAATCTTTTCTTAGGAGCTACTTAGCTAAGACCGCGCGAACTGCGCTGCCAGCGACGCCGTCAGCGGAGCGGGTATATTATATACTTATATATGTATGCAGCATTGAGAGCCGAGCTGAGAGAGAGTATGTTATGTGCACTTATGTTTTGTAGTGCGCAGCCGGAGTGAGTTTTCGGACAAGGTCAATTCGCATATGCAAGCATTGCAGAGCTTGGGCAGTTTGAAGCAAATTTCAGGATTCATTATAGTGCACACGCTCCTTCAAAAGTTGGACACTCAGACTCAGTCCAAATGGGAGGAGTCCGCAGGCATTGAAAAAATCCCGACAGCCGATGAGTTCTTCCCATTTCTGGAAAGGCGTAGTCAAAGTCTGGAGAGCGTTCAGCATGCCATGTCATCCCATATGACCAATTCTCAGGTGGGCAAATCCAACCATAACACTAACCACAGCAAAAGAGTGTTTGTAGCTGAGACTAACCAAAATGGGTGCTGCTTTTGTGATGCATCTGGTCACGGGATCTACACATGTAGTAAATTCGGTAATTTGTCTCCATCCCTTCGGCACAAGGAAGTCAAGAAACTGGAACTTTGTTATAACTGCCTAAAGGAGGGACAACAAACTCGGTCTTGCAGTAGTAGTCATTGTCGTACTTGTGGAGGATATGATCATACCCTACTGCATTTTGCTACTTCACCAGAAGCTGAAGCGTCGACACCATTACATACATCGTCAGATTTGACCGGCGCCACTTCGACACATTCTCACTCCACCTCCTCTTTTGCTGTCCAATGTGTTCAGTCTGATGTTGTGCTCTTGGCCATTGCAGTGGTACTGGTATGAATATCTCTGGTTCCTTAGTTCCCTGTAGGGTCTTATTAGACTCAGGCTCGCAGTTGCACATGGTCACATCCCGTTTCGCACAGAGACTTCAGTTAAAGAAAAACAGCTCTTTGACAGTTGTCATGGGTCTCGGAGACACAAGCGTCTCTACTGAAGGATACGCTGTTACGATTAACATGAAATCACAACTCAGATTATTCACCTTTGACGCTCTTGTGACTCCAACAATTACCGATAGTCAGCCTAACTTCATCATCGATACATCGGACTGGAAAATTCCCTCGAACATAAGGTTGGCTGATCCTGCGTTCAATAAACCACAGCGAGTGGATCTTTAAGTTTGTATGTTGGACAAATTGTGCTTTTGCCAGAACTACTTCTGCAAAAAACTCGTCTTGGCTGGGTCGTGACCGATGGGTACAAGAGACTGCGCAGTACCTCGTTGTTAACTGCTGGCCTCACTCCTGACAGCGAAGCTGGTCATTTGGACATTTGTCTGGATGACTTGGTTCGTCGTTTTTGGGAAGTTGAAAGCGTAGAAGAGCCTATGGTAAAAGGCACCAAAGAAGAGTTGGAATGCGAGCAGCACTTAGCCAATAACTTCTCCCGCTTACCATCCGGCAAGTATTCAGTGCGGTTGCCTCTGAAGCGGAGTGCAGAGCTTCTAGGAGAGTCTTATGGCCAGGCTTATCGTCAATTTTGCAGTCTTGAGCGAAAATTGGTCGGAATTTGCATCAAAGAGTTTCTGGATCTGAATCACATGTAGCGAGTTAGTCCTGATCGCATCTCTTGCACCATTTCTCGATGAGGGCGACCCCCTCCGTGTTGGGTGCCACCTTAGCAATTCATCTCTGGACTATGATGCGCAACATTATATTGCCTCGGCGTCAAGAAATCACCTTAGCTCTCATCGTTCAGTTTCATGAGAGGAATCTACACACTAGTCCCCGCGCACTTCTAGCCAAAATTCGACTTCAATATTGGCCGATTGAGAACAGTCTCTAAAGCAGCCAGCACCGTAACTGCAGTCGATTATTGCGGACCTTTCTTCTAACATATGTCAAGCTCTTTGATATGCTTCTAATCTAAATTTTATTTCCTTAGAATAATCGTCTATATTATAGATCGGGTCTTTTCTATCTAACTTATTAAAATCTATGAACTGCTGTCTTGGCAGTCTTCCAAAAACTAGTTCGTATGCATAGCCGAAGGTGTCGTGTTGAAATAATAAGTGGAGGATTGGATCTAAACGTCCCAATCGGTTTTGTCTTTTGAAATGTATGAGCGAATACATTCATTGAATGTTCTATGACTTCGTTCTATTGTCCCTAATATCTGTTGATGATATGCAGTAGAAGTGAGATTCTTGGTCTTCATGTACTTGCACATGTCTGATATTACCTCAATCTTATACTCAGTTCCCATCTCCGAAATGAACATCTTCATTGGACTGTACTTTAGTATAAAATCTTCGAATATTGCTTTTGCGACATTATTTAAATTTTTGTTTGCAATTGGTATGGATATTATATATTTTGTTAAATCACATATTAGTGTGTCGATGTATTCATTGCCATATTCAGATCTTGGTAGTGGACAAACGGTGTCCACTATCACTATGTCGAAAGTGTCGTTGTTTTTGACATTTGGCATTTATGACATTTACGTATGTATTCTTTTATATGACGAGTCATATTTTTGCAATAGTAGTGGCTTTTAATTTTCGCTAGCGTTTTTGTTATGCCAGTATTACCTCCTTTAATTGGATCGTCATGATATGTAGACCGTATTGTGTATTAGGTTGAAGATTCCATCGTTGCCCAGTTAGCCAAGTAGATTTAAGAAACAACACGTCTGGTGTAGTTGTTGGCATTTATTCAATTAAATCTTATTTTCTTTTCTTAACGTTAACGGTCAGCAGCGGAGCGGCTGCATTAAGTATTTCTTATATATTAATGTTATTAACAGCGCTAAGAGAGAGAGAGAGAGTATGTTATGAGCACATATGCACGTACATAGCTAGGCGGTCAGCGTGAGATCGCTGACTCTGCATTTATGATACATGGAGCATAAGAGTGTGATCATATTTCACTCGCACTTGGACTTGGGTATTAATGTAAATACTGCAACAAAGTGATCAAGTGTGTTTGTATGTTATGAGTTGTATATATGTCTTATATAATGTACCTTACTTGAGTACAGTGAGCATTCGATATGTGCGCATACCACATCTCCCTCCTTTTGAAAAATAACGTAACCTAGTGTAGTTATTTTTACTTAAAATTATACATTATGTTTATAAGTTGTAGGTATTTTTGCAATACACATAATTTTTTTTTTAATTTCGTTTTTTGTACATATGTTTATTGTATATTTTTGCAAATGCTTATTTGATATATATATTTTTGTAATTTTTCTTAATTATTGAAAAAGTTGGTTATGAATGAAAAATTTTTAATATATCCTTATGTACGGTTTTATTCTTATTTTTATTATTTCAAATTATTATGTTATCTCTTTCTGCTATGCTTTCTTTCCAGCATATTTAAAGTCTAATTTATGTCCTATTTACTTTTTTAATAATACCAAATCTCCTATCGATAGTTCTATGTTATTTGTTTTTAAATCATATATTTCTTTATTCTTTCTCTTATGCTCTTCAAGAATAGTCCTAGCTCTTTTATATGGTACCTCTAATCTAAATTTACTTTCTTTAGAATAATCATCTATATTATAAATTGTTTCTATGCTATCTATACTATTGAATTGTTTTGGTAAGTTATTTGTTTGATCAAATACTAGCTCATATGGACAATAAGTATGTGCCATAGAGGGGGTCGTGTTGAAACAGTAAACGAAATATCGTAGCCATGCGTCCCAATCAGTTTTATCAACTGATATGTAAGATCGTATGTATTCATTAAAAGTTCTATGACTTCTTTCGCCTGTTCCAACTGTCTGGTGGTGGTGTTCGGTAGATGTTATAGTTTTAATTTTTAAATATTTGCACAAGTCATTAATTATTGAATTTTTATATTCTGTTCCAATTTCCGTATTGAACGTCTTCATTGGACCATACTTCAGAATAAAAGATTCAAATATAGCCTTAGGGACAGTATTTGCGCTTTTGTTTGCAACCGGTATGGCAACTACATAATTATCTTTACCCTTTAGATACTCTACCGTGAAATAATAATCCTCTAACTCAAGCCTCATACGTGTTAATTTAGAACTTGGATTAACCATTGAAAATAAATATGTAAATGGTCTATCATCTGTTTTGACAGTGAAAGCTTGTTGAATGATTTGGATGCGTATGCAACTGGAAGTTGGACTCCGTTGTGGTATTGAGTTAAAACAGCACCACACGCTTGCTTACTCGCATCCGTTATTATACAAAATTCTTTTCTGAAGTCTGGGTATTGTAACAGAGTCGGTTTAATAAATTCAGATTTTAAGTATAAAAACGCATTGTGACAGTCATCCGTCCATTCAAATGGAACATTATTTTTATTTAGTCTGGTTATGTGCCGTGCATAGTCGGTGAAGTTTTTAATAAATCGCCTATAATAATTACAAAATGCAACGAAACGTCTAGCGCTGTCCGCATCATGTGGGACTGGGTAAAACAGGATGTAGCTTTATGTTTTATTTCCTGCATTTGTCAAAAACATCATTTAGGTTTTTACCATATGCTTTTCGGAACAACCAATTACTATAAGGTCATACATATAAAGGAATGCTTGCGAAGGATCAAGTCCAGAGAATGCTACAGTCACCATTCTCTGAAATGAATTCAGCGCTATTTTTAAACCAAATGGTAATCGCGTGAAGCGATAGGAGACATTGCTCGTTGAAAAACACGTTATATCTCTTGAATTATTGTCGAGTTCAATTTTGTGAAAACCTGACATTAAGTCAAGACATGAAAAATATTTCGCTCTACCTAGTTGATCTAAAATATCATCGATTCTAGATAGTAGGAACTTATCAGCTATCAGCTTTTTTTTGATTTGACGATATTCAATTACCAATCGTCATTTTTTCTTATTGGATTCAGAATGAGATTTCTTTGAGACTAATAAAAGTGGGCTATTATATTCTGACACAGATGGTTCGGAATTTTGTCGTCAATTAGTTTTTGCACTTGAGCTTGGATTTCTTCTTTTTGGCTGTGAGGACTTCTATAATTTTTAATGTAGACTGGTTCATCATCTTTCAATCTGGGCTTTTGTTTATAAAAATTATTTATTGAAATGGATTCGGTTTCTAGTCCAAATATTTCTGTATAATCAGTGCATAATTCAGTTAATTTAGATTATTAATACTAATTAGTTGATCAGTAATAGGACAAATGCGTTTCGTGGGGTTGCAACGGTGTTCGCAACATAAATACCAGTTGGAACTTCTTGGTTTGGAATTAGTACGCTATCTCCACTTGAAGATAGTTAGATTTTTCGGACAACTTGTGATCTTGCTGGTAAAAGTATTGTATTATTACCACAACTATATGTTATTGGAACATGAATCGGAGAATTTAGATTTTTGGGTCTGATTATAAGCCAATCTTCATTCGGCTTGAAATCTAATTGGCAATTGAATTTTTTAATAAAGTCAATGCCTTTTATTCCATCACATGGAATTGCAAATTGCAAGTCTTCTATATGAAAACTGTGTGGAATTATGTATTAATCTGTCTGTATCTCGATAAAGGTTAATCCTTTGGATTGTATAACCCCTTGGCTTATCCCTTGAATATTAATTATCTAGTTGACGTCTTGAAAGACGTCGGAATTTTCTTTTAATATAGAAATATCCGCACCAGTGTCTATTAAATAGATTAATTTTTTTCCTGTTTCTACATGGTTAAATGATACGAATATATTTAAACTAAGATTGATAGTATTTGTTTTGTTTTTTACGGTTGTGTATCGGAGTTTTCCGAGTTATTCTGGGCTGATCTAACATTATTATTGTTATTGTTAGTATTATTACTCCTGTTCCGGTTATTGTAATTATTTCTATTCGTGTTACCACGACCTCTGTTATTATTGCTGTTATCTTGATTATTGTTGTTATTATTATAGTTGCTGTTGTTATTATAACAGGCATTTCCTCTACCGTAATAATTACCTCTGTAGTTATTAGCGCGATAGAAATTACCTCTTTTGGAATACAATACAGTATTCACATTGCCAGTAAGTCTCGTACTAGTTCTAATATATGCGCTTATAGCTGCATCCATTGTTGTGCATGTATCACCTTCCAGTACGGTTTTTATGCTCTCATACTTAGAGGATTAGCATGTTCTACCGGTAAACATTCATCTATAAATGAGGTGTAATTTTATGCAGTTGGTGTCTTCATTGAACCTCGATGATGCATCAGCTGGGCTTCTCCGGATGTTGCACGCTGATGCTCCTTCGTTAGCACAAGCTGCGGTATGCCTATCGCAGTTTTCTTAGTTTCCGGTGCTCTCCGGTGGTGCGCAATGCTTGCACGTATATTCACAGAACGGTGAATATGCTGTTGCCTGGCAGTCCTTCGGGCATCTTTCCTCAGAGTTGGTAGCTCCTTTGGGGATGGAGGTATGGTTTTTATTTGTTCTTTTATGATTTTAATGTGAGTTGAGTGAGATGCGGTGTTGGGAACTGTGGTTTTAATTTGTGTTTTTAAAAAGTCAAGTTTAGCTTGTAGTTTTTGAGCCGTTGACCACGCTGGTGGCGGTTTACTTGAGAATAATAGCCACTTTCAGTGTGCTATTCTCTTATTTACTTTTGACTTAAAACCTCCACGTTTCCCCATATCACACGCACTCTACTCACTCAGTAATTATTTCCATTTAATCCATCGTATTATGTTGATGGCGATGCTTCTTGGTTTAAATTTGTTGATTTTTTCCTTTAATGTTGGTTTTGCTGGTTAAGTTGACTCGGTCACGGTCGCCATGTATTAGGTTGAAGATCCCATCGTTGCCCATTTAGCCAAGTAGGTAAAATAAACAACACGTCTGGTTTAGATGTTGGCATTTATTCAATTAAATCTTATTTTCTTCTGTAAAGTCGCTCCTAGGCCAGGGTGAAGACTCTGTCTTACCCAGGTCACCTCTACAAGAAATTTGGTTGTGACATTTGATTTCTTCATTTTCATGTCCTCTTAACCTATGCTTATGTTTATATCTTCGGGCGCGGGCCTCATTGTGACTCCGCCTCACACCCCCCCTTAGTTGAAGGTGGGTGGGCACCTTGTGGGCATCGGTGATGGTCACCCTAAACGAGGAGTTACCGTCGCGTACGCAAAAGCGGTTACAGCGTATGCGCGGGAGCCAACCGTCTAGCTCGGCGACTACTCGGTCGCGTACGTTAGGCGGTAGCCTCCCGTCCGTGGTGCGGACCGTCCAACCAGCCGGTGGGAAAACATCTTCGGGGATCACCGGTCGCTACTCCTCCGTGTCGCTTTCCGCCGCTGCTGCGACGTCCTCGAGGCCGGGTTTCCACCCCTCGACCCCCTCGAAAGCGTCCTCCAACGCCTCCCAGTGCCGGTAGGGGTCCGGCCCACCGACTGCGATGACCCCTATGCGGGACGGTGACCCCGTTATCGGTGTCGGTGTCCTCGGTATGAATGGCGGCGGTGAACTGCGCCACTGCTCGTCGCGTGGGCACAAGTGGTGGCAAGGAGTCGTACCCCTCCTCATCACTTGGACTTAGCGCAAGTGAGGGCGGCGAGTCGCGCATCATGTCGTCGATAGCTTTCGGGGACGGTGGCGACGATGAGCCTCCTGACTCATAGTTCAGAGCCCGTTGCCACGGGTCGTCGCTCCTATCGCTCTGCCACTCCCACTCCAGATCGAAATCTTGGTTGCGCTTCATTTTATCTGTGGAAATATGAAGTGTTATAAAGAGACTACTTAACTCCTCTACCGTCGAACTTTGGCGCTAGTTTTGCCGCGAATCCGTCGGCAGCCTTTGGCAACTGGTGTTGGCGTAGCCACACCTGCTAGTCCACTTTTGGCCGACATTCCCGTCGTCGCAGATTGTAATGTCTTCCCTGGTCCTGGGAAGCACGCTGCAAGTTATGACGGACGATGTCGAACACCTCCCTCAGACTCTGGGCCCTTGCTCCTGGCGTTTGCTGAACAGTGACGGGCCCAGGCGTAACCTCGTCGTATAAAGCGGCGGGGAGACGAGGTTCGCGACCCTGTACCAAGAAAGCGGGAGAAAATCCGGTCGAGTCCGCCACACTTGTATTCACCGCCAACGATATCTCGGGTAGGACCTCGTCCCACGAGCTCTGGTGTCCTTCGATGAACTAGGCGATCATCGTCTTGACCGTTCGGTTTGTCCGCTCGGTAGGGTTTTCCTGGGGGCAGTATGGCGCCGTGTATTGCACCTCCACGCCGATCGAAGTCAAGAAGGCCTTAAATGTTCGGCATCGAACTGCACTCCGTTGCCGCACTCAAATTTCCGGGGGACTCCGAATCGGCAGAGTATCCGTTCCCGGAACGCCCTCTGTAAATGTTCCGCCGTCGCTCGCCTCAAAAGGGACCTGTTCCACCCACTTGCTAAACGCATCGTGGAATACCAGAAAGATGGTGTTAGCGTGCTTCGAGAGTGGTAGCGGCCCCACGAAATCTGCGCATAATATTACCCATGGTTCCGTCACCTGGCGCGTCAGCATTCGTCCTGTTCCACCTTGAACTTCTGACACACCTCGCAGCACCTCACATGTCGTGCGGTGTCCCGGAACATCCCTGGCCAGTAGTACCCCTGTGCTAGTCGGGATATCGTCTTCCTCACCCCTTGATGCCCTGCCGTTGGGGCATTGTGGCACTCCTGCAGGACTCTCTGCCTCTGGTTACTGGCGACGCACAATTTCCATGGCACGTAGCCCTCGTCGTCGGCTCTGTGTCCCAGGTGGCGATAGAGTTGGCCGTTCTCGACAGCATAGTCCGGATACTTTGCGGGCTCCTTGGCGAGTCCCTCCAGCATACACGCGGTCCATCCACATGGGTTCTGCTCCTCCACGGCCTGACGACATGTCTCCAGTGGCTGCCGGGACAGTGCGTCAGCTACCACGTTCAACTTCCCCCATCGGTACTGCACGTCGAACTGGAACTGCTGCAACTCTAAGGCCCATCAAGCTATCTTTCCAGATGGACTCTCTATGGAGTTGAGCCATTTAAGTGGCATGTGGTCGGTAATGACTTCGAACCTGTACCCCACCAAGTAACATCTCAACTTGCGGATTGACCGAACTATAGCCAGACATTCCTTCTCCGTGGCTGAGTAGTTGGTCTCTGCCTTCAGGAGTTGCCTACTGGCGTAAGCGATGACTCGCTCCTCCTCGTCGATTGTCTGCGTCAGGACGACGCTGAGACCGAGATCGCTCGCATCCGTTTGCAGCACGCATTTCTTGCTGAAATCCGGACAAGCGAGGATCGGCGCAGTTGTGAGTCGTTCCTTGACTTGCTCCAGCGCATCCCGTTGTTCCACGCCCCACGACCATACCTCTTCCTTCTTCAAGAGAGTGGTCATCGGCTACAACACCGACGCGAAATTGGGGACGAGGCGTCGAAACGGCATTTCTCTATGTTGAGTTTTAGGTTCGCTTCCCTCAGTCGTCGGAACACCTCTCTCAGGTTGGCTACGTGCTCTTTCTTGGTTGCGCCTATGACGATGATGTCGTCCAGGTAGGCGATAGCGTTGGGCTCCATTTCCGAACCTATCACCGAATCCAGTTCTCTCTGGAACGTGGCGCAGGCCGAGTGCAGACCAAAGGGCATAACCTTCTACTGGTATAGTCCCCATCCTGGAACTGAAAACGCGGTATACTGCCTGCTCCCTTCCTTCATGGGGATCAGCCAGTATCCTTGCTTCAGATCCAGCGTCGATATGTAGCTCGCGTGCCGTAGGCGCTATAAAATGTGGTTTATCCGGGGTACTGAGTATGCGTCCGGGATCGAATGTGCATTGAGCTGCCTATAGTCGATGCACATTCGCCATTCCTCTGTCTCGATGGCTCCCGTCCGGAGCAATTCCTCTACTTGCTTGTCGATGACTTGTTGCATCGCTGGGTTCCTCGGGTAGTACCTATGCTTGATGGGCTCGTTGTCCTTCATTACGATCTGATGGCTAGCTATGTGGGACACGCCTTTCAGCATCTCGAATCGCGTCAGTTCCGCCTGTAGATGCTCCCACAGACTCGGCTCCAGATCTGCCGGCCAGCCGTCCTCCCCGTTGGGACTCCCCTCTCCAGACCCTTCACCACTGCTAGGCTCGTGACTAGCTCCCGCGGCCGTATTTTCCCCTGCGACTAGTTTTCCCGCTAGAACGATTTCTTCCGAGGCGTGAAGTTGATTCTCCGGCCCGTTGGAACCAGCTACCCTCCCCAGCTTCACGCTCTTAGGTGCTGTTCTACCCGTGGCTCCCGAATCCACACCTCTGCTGACTTCCGTAGTCATCTGCCCTTTTTCCCTTCGCCCTGTCGGGTCCTCTTTACGGTTCTGCTTCTGATCCTTTCCTGGCGCTCTAGACACCTCGCTGTCCGCCGCTGACACCCTGGACACACCCTTATCGTCCGACCGCCCCTTCACTGGCACCTTGGACACCTCTTTATCGTCCGACCGCACCTTCACTGGCACCCTGGACATATCTCGATCATTCGATCGTGCCTCCGGGATTCTATCCGCAGGACGGACCGCCACCCCCTGCCGAATCCCTAACCTTTCCTCCGGGATCGGCTCTACAGGGCAGCCAGTCGTCCTTTTCCTAATTTCCCGTCTCTCCAGCGTCCCTAGCGTCATCTTGCTGTCCCCGCAACGAATCGTCGTACCTACCGCTCACAGAAAGTCCATACCTAGGATCACTTGGTCTAGCATCGGCGTCATGATTAGTAGCGGCACGCTTATCGTACGCCCCGCTAAACTTACTCCCGCGTGCAGCATCTGCGCGACGTCTAATCCTGACCCGTCCGCCAGCCGTATCCTCGTTTGTACTTCCCTCATTTCCACGTCCTTCGCTATCTTCGCTGCGCAGGCACCACTGATAAACGATCGAGTGGCGCCGGTGTCGATTGTCGCCGCGTAGTCCTCTTCACCGATCTTAATCATCGCTGTCCACCCGCTCCCGGTCCGGATGGTGCCTCTGCCCGTTTCCCTGAGCCGGTCGTCTACTGGCTGCTGGCTGCTCACCCCCCTTGTTCCGCATTGCGCACAAAAGACTACCTGCAGGTTGGGACATTCCCTCCTAAAATGCCCCTTTTGCCCGCATCGAAATCATATCGGGCGTCTCCTGGCTGTTCCCCCCGTTTCTTGGCCAATCATTCGGTTAACGGGCTCTTCCCTTGGAACCGGTAATACTGGCGATGAAGCTACCCTGAACGGGTTGTTTAAGCCTGTTGTCGCCTGTCCTTGCCCATCGTCTAGATACGTGCCCATGCTATTACCAAATCGAGATCGTGAATCCGGCGGACCCTGATGTTTTATACCGTCATACTCGACCGCTAATTGTATGAGCTTCGGCAGCGACGCGAAATCTTGTCTGCGCACATATAATTTATACTCTGGGGCTGCGTTGTCGTATATTCTCACCAATTCTCCCTCCAGACCATAGCCAGCGTGGTGCATCAGCGCCCTGATGTCCACCACATACTGCTTGAATCCTTCGCCCTCTCGTTGACGGCGAGCCCCGTTTTCGTCTTCCACCAATTCAAAATATCGCGGGGCA
Organism: Drosophila borealis; assembly: GCA_035045885.1. Classification (NCBI taxonomy): domain Eukaryota; kingdom Metazoa; phylum Arthropoda; class Insecta; order Diptera; family Drosophilidae; genus Drosophila; species Drosophila borealis. Next base: position 264,996 of record JAWNOR010000269.1, on the reverse strand, counting down.
AAAGGAAATCCAAAATCCTTCCCAAAACTCGTTCCATGAAACCTCTCTTAGTCCACTTGTCATGAACCAGCGAGCGGCTTCGCCGATCATGACCTCGTTCATTGCCCGGAGCAACCTATCGGTGTCAATCTCATAAGACAGGGCCCGATCTTCGATGGCTTCTACGAAGGACAGTGGATCAGCCTGACGATGCAGTGCCCCTATACGCCATGGGTAGGCGCGTCTGTGTTAAGGGGACGCCCTCAGTAACACGAGGCGTCCCCGATTCCTTCGTCCTGTCGCTCGCATCACGGGCCTTGCAGTTCGGGATCGCCGCGACCTCGAGCAAACCGGGGGTGTTCGAACGTTGGCCAGAGTCTGACTCTGACTTCGAACGTCTATCCCATTCGATTGGGTCAGGTTCGAGCTGTGCCTTGTGCTCCGGCGTTCTCGTGTATTTGGCCTCCAACTCGGCTAGCCGAGCCCATATTTTGGCGGAATGCGCACCCCCGGACACGAAGCTTGCCAAACGACGACGCAAGTCTTCAACCCGCCTCAACTCGCTGTTCCGTTTTTCTCTTCTGGTCCACGTGACTCCGTTCGGATATCTAGTCTTCCTCGACCGCCTCGTTTCTATTACTTCCTTCTGGTTTTCCGAATTTATTCTTATCGTATTTGTTTATGATTATTTATAATTATTTTATTTCGTTATGTTTTATTTCCGTTAATTTGTATTTATTTTATTTTTATTTATTTTATTTTAATTAACTTTATTTTAATTAATTTTATTTTAATTAATTTAAATTTGATTAATTTTATTTTAATTAATTTTATTTTAATTATTTTAATTTTAAATTTGTTTTATTTAAATTAATTTTATTTTAATTATTTTAATTCTCATAATTTTTTTTTATTATTTTAATTTTAATTATTTTAATTTTAATTTATTTTATTTTATCGAGCCAGAAAACCACCATTGTCCGCACAAAAAAATAGTCGCACTTTAAGTTGACCTTTTGCTACACGCGTCCACTCTTTTACCGTGGTTCTATGTTACTGCACTGTGGTCACTTTCACTCGGTTGTTAACTAGTTATTATTATTTATAGTATTTATTATTTCATTCATTGTTGTTTTATTTTGCACCGGTGATCACATGACAAAAAATATAAGAAAAACGTTCACCCTTGTTGCTCACTTTGTCTTAAATGTTCACCATTTTTTTTCCACAGCTTAGTTTGCTCATAAAAAAAATATTATTCGTCACTACAGCTCCAAACGCGCTCGCCGCAAACTCGCTCGCTCAGCGAGAAGTTTTATGGCTGTCCGTTAGTTTTCGAGTCTCTTCTTTGTCTCTTCTCGTTGTCCCCACTTGTCTGCCTGCACGTGTGCGTTTGTTGCTGACACCCCTGTGGGACTTTCTATGCTCCTTTTTCCAATGCCGCAGGCAGCTAACTTCTCAGTTATTTTTGCCGTTTTGGATTTAACTCACCTTCGAGGCACTTTCATGGGCTCTTAGGCCACGTTGGTGCCACACCCCTTCACGCCTAGGGTCCCTGCTCGGGCGCCACTTGTAAAGTCGCTTCCTGGCCGGGGTGATGACTCAGTCTTACCCAGAAAAGAAATTTGTAGTTTGCCTAGAAGCGAAGCTGAAAAGAGGGGGCATGGAGCCATCGGGATAACTCCGCCACAGAGTGGTTACTAATTCTGTTAAGGAAAAAGGCAGCCGCTGGGATCGCTCCGCTGGGTTAGGTTAAGGTCGGCCTGCTGGGATCGCTCCGCCGCAAAACGAAAGCCTAAAAATGCACAATTTCTGCACCGTCAATTCTGGGTCGTTCCTACCTAACCTGGCAGCTAATTCTCGGTCTCTAAATTCTGTCCTTCGTTACGTATGAACGTCCGATACTCACGCTTGTCGGTTCCAAAGTAAAAATTGCTGATCGGCGGCAGCAGCTCACGACCCTCTTTTCGCCCTTTTTGCCCTGCGGCGAAAATCTTCTCTCTAAGCTTGGCTCTTTTTACTCCTAAAAATATCAATAGAGTTGCAAGTGATTCGATTGCGCTTGCAATCGGGCTCTCTTAATTTAGTAAGCTTACTCTTAACCGATAAGTGACTTCATTTACTTCATTTTTTCTTACTCTTAGCATATGGCTACAATGTTATTATTATTATTCTTAGCCTATGGTTGTGACCTATGGTTGTAACCTCTGATTATGTTCATATCTTCGGACGCGGGCCTCATTGTGACTCCGCGTCACATTTCTCTTAATGTTTACTTTGCTAAAGCCGCGTAGCTGCGCTGCCGGTAACGCCAGCAGCGGAGCGGCTGCATTATGTATGCATAATTAATGCATTATGTAAATACTGTGTAGTGTGTATGTGCATTAAATAACACCCTGTATTTAAATACATAAGTATGCGACACTTTGTTGCAAACAATAACAAACATAAAGCCAAAAGCGCAGAGCCGCTTGAGTTTATTGACTCAGGCTCATATTACGCAGCGCGGACCGCTAGTACTCTATGTGGCCGTTTAGCTGACGGCGCATATCCCACGCTTGGCTTATATACCAAGAGTACCATCTATGTACTCACTAATGCATACACATTCCACACACTCTCTCTCTTTCAATTATGCTCTGCTGGAACAGAGGTTTACATATAATAATACCTATATCTTAGGTTTTGAAGCGGACAGAATTCCGAATAAAGAACATTTAAAATATGACTATAAACCAGCACTGACGTGCATCGTGAACTTGTATTTCTACATGGCGACCGTGATAAGTGTCACCCAACGAGGGAATATTCTATACAACATATTCAACTATAAGAACAACACTAACAAGATGGAACAGCAGCAGCAATAACAACAGCAAACAACTATCCAAAAGGAGCCGTCGCCTGGCAACGAGGCAGTCCGGAAACAAAACAACACTTGGAATGAGAAAAAAATAAGTTTTGCATTCAACATACACCCACCAAGATTAGCCACAATAAGCCGCAAAGACAATATTAAAAGGAGCTGCAGCTACAGCAGAAACAATAACGCAAACGGATGCACCATTAATCAAGGAAGTGTTGGAGACTAGCCTGCGAGACGGACCCAGGCCTATCACTATAGAGGAGTACAAGAAAAGGACTGCTGCGACGGAGCGTCAGCGTGCCAGCACCGGCGACGCCAAACTGACGCATAGGAAGCAACGAGGAGGCGAAAAAGCCAAGCTCATCAACAGGAGGCATCGCGTCATCACGCTCTTGAAGGCAAGGGTCGAGGACAAGACCCGCCAACAGCGACTACAGGAGGAGCTGAAGCAGATCAACACCCTGTTGTAAAACGAGAAGAAGCATACTAACAAATGTTAGTGCCTCGTTTAAATTTTTTAAATACCCATTTTGCGCTTGCGCTAGGTACGAAAAACTAACACATGACTCGGTTTAAACAACTAACAAACACTTTGTAGTGTAAACTTAATCTTCTATATATAAAAATGTTTGTCCTGACTGACTAACTGACTGACTAACTGACTAACTGACTGAGTGACTGACTGATTGGTGGTCAACGCACAGCCCAAACCGTAAGAGCTAGGAAGCTGAAATTTTCACTGTAGTTACATTATGTGAATTAGGTGCACGTTAAGACGGGGCTTCGGGAAATTCCACCCGCAAGTGTGGAAAAATCGCGAAAAACCTTTGTATGTAACTTTTTTGATTACCATCGGATCGGCCTCAAACTTATTTTCAAAGATCTTTGCTCAAATTCATTTGAGGGGTGTTTCACACTTTTAGGAAAATCCATTCCTGCTTGGTGGAACATTTAAAACGGAGGAATTATTCACACTCCATAATAACTTCCCTTGGTCCACCATAAACACAAAAACGGTGGATTCCACCCCCAACGTTATTAATAAGGTTGAGGTGGAAACACCAGATTTAAGAATAATAACAGTTCTCCTTGTCATTATCGTAGTTCTAATATGCATTAACCTTTTTTTCAAATTGTACAAAGTGCACAATAGGTGTTTAAAGAAAAAATATATGAGTCGTGCAAACGACTTAGATAAAATATAAAAACAAAACGATATTTTCTTTTACTTTTGATCTCTCCTAAATAAACTCAAAGGCTACGAACAAAGCGATAGCTGAGGTTTATTTACGAGACCCATATTTTAGGGAGAGTTCAGCAATTAATAACTGAAACTCCAATAAGTATATACGAACTTATGTTTCTATATATGGATACTTTTAATCTCGATCACTCACCTCTGATACATTGCTCAAAAACGCAAAAAGGAATAGTATTAAGTACTATTCCTGGCATACAAGTGAAATCAGTAATTAAATAACACCCAATATTAAGCAGTACGTTAGATTTTGTAGCATTCAAAAAAACACACAACAATTAGAACACCCTATTTTAGGACCTACTGACATTATTATTGTGCGTTTGCACAGATAAATTAAAAATGTCTATAAATGGAATGGATGCAAATCATTACCATTCTTAGGGAACGACGTGAGGAGTTTAATAAATCTTTCAAGTGCCTTAACAAAAGCGCACCTGTCTCAAACGAGACAAAGTTAAAACACGTTAAAATTCTTGTAGATTCCTACAATACCAGCCATCAACTTATATGTGACAATGCAACAAAACTAAAAGGTTTGCATTTAACACAGACAGTTGATGCTTTAAGCAGTTTAAGAGAAAACAGACGAATTTCGGAAAGGTATAATATAACAATATTCCTTCCAAATTCTCTTTACACTTTAGCGTCATTCGACGAGAAACTGCTTTCACTGCCGGCTGATACTAAACCATCAGATAACCATCAGACAATGGCCCAAGCAGCTATAAGTTTTCTCAAACTATCCTAATCGCTCTTACCAGAGTTTGATGGAAAGGTAGAAAACTTAAAAAGCTTCAAAGATGCTTTGAGTCTTATAGACTCACTAAAAGAAGATCATGACGCAACAGCTGTCAGTCTTATTAAGACAAAACTAAAAGGCCATGCAAGAAACTTGATAAGCAATGAGCAAACTATTGCTCAAATCATTGCAAAATTATCAAGCACGGTAAAAGGTGAAGTATTGTCAACCAAACTACTTAACTTGCAACAAAAAAACAAAACTGCCAACCAGTACATTCAGAAGGTTGAGCAGTTAACAAAAGCTTTAGAAGGAGCTTTTAAAAACGATAGTTTAACGCCAGAATTGGCCAATAAATACAGTACAGTCCAAGCAGTAAAGGCCATGACCAAGAACTGCGCTTTAGATAAGGTAAAACTTATCCTGCAAGCAGGCACATTCAATAACATGATGAATGATGCCATATCCAAATTTGTCGATAGTTGCACAAAAGCAACCGGACAAACCAATACTGTCCTTTATTACACAAGGCAACTCGGAAAACCAACAAACCCCCTTGAGCAACTAGTAATACAAATTTGTCATATAAATCTAAGTCTCAGTAGTCTCATCAAAATATACAATAGGAAAAATAATATACCATTGACTCTGCTAGTAGATACAGGAGCAAATGTCTCGATTTTAAAGAACAATAAAACAGATTTAAATGTAAATCAAGACTATAAAACAAGTATAACAGGAAATGGACAGAGAACAATAGAGTCAATTGGACAATCCATAATTGATCTACTTTTCGATTACTTCGTAATCAGTCACAATTTCCAAATGGTCCACAATGAATCTCCAATACCTTGCGATGGAATTCTTGGACTAGGCTTCATCAGAAAATTCAATTGCATAATAGATTAACAACATGATGAACTCATCATGAAACCAGAATCACTTAATTATCAAATACATGTACCGCTATTACATAATGATATTGATAACTCAATATTGTTACCAGCCACATAAGAAGTAATAAGAAAAATTACGCTTCTGACAAATGAAGATACAGTTCTTATACCAAACATGGAAATACACCCTAGGGTAACAATAGAAAACAGTATCCTAAAAAGTAATAGCGCAATAGTCCGTATTTTAAATACAAATAGTAAACATATAAAAATTAAAAATACCGAAATAAAATTTGAGTCATTACAACAATATGACATCAAAATAAATAACATAAATTCATCTTACAATTTTTATAAACAGAAATTAAGATTAGCAGACAAAACACCCGTATATATTAAAAACTACAGAAATGCAGAAACAGAAAAGCCGGAAATTAAAAGGCAGGTCGAAAAACTAATAAAAGATCGTTTAGTAGAACCATCTATCTCAGAATACAATAGCCCACTTCTCTTGGTACCCAAGAAATCTCTCCCAAATTCAAAGGAGAAAAAATGGCGTTTAGTAGTTGATTATCGCCAAATTAATAAAAAACTTTTAGCAGATAAATATCCACTGCCAAGAATTGAGGAAATACTTGACCAATTAGGACGAGCTAAATATTTTTCATGTCTCGATCTTATGTCAGATTCTCACCAAATTGAACTAGATGAAAAACCTGGAAATATAACATCATTTTCAACGAGGACTACTCTTAAGGTAGCACCAAATTCATTTATGCGAATGATGACACTAGCATTTTCAGGCCTAGAGCCATCCCAAGCATTTCTCTATACGGATGACCTAGTAGTTATCGGCTGCTCAGAGCAGCACATGTTCAGGAACTTGACAAGCATATTTGATCTTTGTCGATAACATTCCTTGGGCATAAGTGCACAGACCATGGCATCCTCCCAGATGACAAAAAGTACGATGTTATAAAAAACTATCCAACCCCTACTAATGCGGATAGTGCACGACGTTCTGTAATTACTACAGAAGATTTATACACAACTTCGCACAACACTCACGTCATTTGAATAGATTGTGCAGAAAGAATGTCAAATTCGAATGGAAAAAAGAATGCGAAGATGCATTTAAATATTTAAAAAAGGCATTAATGAAACCAGCATTATTGCAATACAGGGAGAAAGCAATAAATCAACTACAGAGCAGGAATTAGCTGCTATACATTGGGCAATAAAACACTTCAGACCATATGGTTATGGAAGATATTTCTTAGTTAAAACAGACCATAGACCCTTAACATATTTGTTTTCGATGAAAAATCCCACATCAAAATTAACCAGGATGAGACTAGACTTAGAAGAATACCAATTCACGGAGGAATACCTCAAGGGGAAATATAACCATGTAGCGGATGCATTATTCCGCATAAGCATAGCGACACTAATTAACGTGAATAGTAAAATATTAATGGTTCAAACAAGATCATCAAAAAGACAGGAAAACATCTGCGCAGATGAGAAAATAAAATTGCAAAAAGATCAAAAAGATCTAAATAAGCCCAATGTCTATAAAGTCGTTAGTAATAACGACGTAAAGAAATTTGTGAAACTAAATTTCGGTAAAATAAATTGTTTACTTTAAAGAGAAAAATGAATAATTTTACAATTTTCAGTTAATGATTTGTATTCCAATGGAAAATTCGACTTAGGTCAATTTTTTCAAAGGCTTAATTCAGAAGCCGGAATACATAAAATTGCTAACTTACAGTTGTCACCAAATGAATAAATTTTCGAATTTGTATCATTAAATGAATTAAAAATATGGGCAATAAATATTTAAATACATTAAAAGTCGCGCTACTTACAAAAATGACACAAATAAACAAAAATGACGAAAGTCAAATAAAAGCAATACTGTCGAAATATCATGATGATCCTATAGAAGGAGGCCATACAGGGATTACGCGTACCTTGTTAAAAATTAAGAAATACTTTTACTGGCCCCAAATCACTAAGACTATTACAAAGTATGTGAAAACTTGTGCGAAATGCCAATTAGCAAAAACCACAACACATACTAAAGCCCCATTGATATTAACGAATACTCCAAACACTGCATTTGACACTGTTTTAATAGACACAACGAGTACGCAATTACTATAATATGCGACCTCCCTAAATATCTAGTTACAATACCAGTAACAGACAAAAGTGCAAAAACAGTAGGTAAAGCAATATTTGAATCTTTTGTACTAAAGTACGGTCCCATGATGACGTTCATAACGGACATGGGTACTGAATACGAAAATTCGCTAATAAAGGTTCTGTGCAAGTATATGGATATAAGTAATATACAATCAACAGCACATCATCACCAGACATTAGGAACAGTAGAAAGAAGTCATCGAACATTTAACGAATTTATTCGCTCATATATTTCGATTGACAAAGACGATTGGGACATGTGATTGAATTATTTCACATATTGTTTCAACACTACACCATCGACAGTACATGGATACTGTCCATATAAACTCGATTATGGTAGATTACCAAGACAGTTCATAGAATTTAATAACCAAACTAGAATTGACCCTATATATAACATAGACGACTACGCAAAAGAATTTAAGTTTAGATTAGAAATAGCTTATAAAAGAGTAAAAACTCTAGTCGATTTAGAAAAAGAAAAAAGAAAGAATACGATAAAAAACTAAATGAAATAGAACTAGAAATAGGAAATTTAGTTCTACTAAAGTACGATACAGCGCATAAGTTAGAAAGTAAATACTTAGGACCTTTTAAAGTTTTAAGCATAGAAGATAGAAACAACATAAAAATAGATGTAGGAAAAAAGAAACCCCAAGTAGTAAATAAGAACAGGTTAAAATTATTCAAAACTTAGCTTAGCTCGAGCATAGAACATATTACGTTTTTAGGCCTGATCAGCCACAAAGTAACTATCAAAATTTAATTACAAAAATATAATAAAAAAAAAAACAAATACTATCGTTACCAAAATTGTATTTTATAATACATTCTTTGTCCAATCGAAAAAAAAAGGATATATGCATATATATTAAAAATATATTACATAAAGTAAGAATCTAAAATTTGTCAAAAAAAAGAGTTTATGCATATAAAAATTTGAATATTACCAACAAAAAAAAAAACGAGAAAGAAGGGCTATCTTCGGCACGCCGAAGATTTAATACCCTTGCAGGCCGAACCTTTTCGTTTATCACGAATTCTAAGCACTTTGTGCTTGCTTCTGTCTGGCTTAAGTCCATGTCCTTGTCAAAAAAAAAAAGATGTGATCGAAAGCGAACAGTGGAAGAATATTTATAAATATATATAAATATATATATATGTATATATATGTTTCTGATCCATCACACAAAACATAAATTTATCAAAAGTTGCCTAACTATGAAAAACGAAAATACCATCGTGGTAGCTATATGCCGTTTCATACACCTGGGCTTTATTGTCCAGTCCGTTAGTCGAAAATACCCAATCTATTTCAGTTAGCTGTTTTGTTGTAGGTTCCCCACGCAAAAGAGACGATATACCAAGCTCGTTTAATCTAATTTCTAATTGGTCTCTAACTCTAGCTCGGCATGAATTGAAATCTCCCAAAATAACTATTTTACTGTGATTATTAACCTCCTGCTCTAAGTGTTCTAAAAATAATTGACGAAATTCGGGAATGGAGAAGGACGGGTTTCTATAAACAACTACATATTTGGTATCTTAGTGTTGAAATATAAGGATCTGGCAAACTTTATTATGTTCCAGATTAATATTAACCACAGACAATATTTTAGCACTTTGTGCAATGTACGACTTTGCATAAACAATAATACCACCAAGTGGTCTAGTACTACCTGTACATATGCTACCATCGATTCGACCGAGTATGTCAAAGCCGTCTGTATTATATACTTGGCCTTCTCTACTCCAAGTCTCTACAAAACATAAAATATCTGCTGTGTTTATTATAAAATCATTTGAAATGTCCAAACTATGGTTAAGTAAGAACTCAATATTATGGAAATATGTTAAAATATTTCCTCCTACTCTCTCAAAATATATCTGAGGGTGGTTAATTTTTTCTCGCCCCAGAGTTTTTCCAACTCAATATGGACGGGATCGGTAGCTTTTATTTCTCTAGGCGGATTAAACTTTCCTATGAGGAAAAGCCCAGATGCACTAGTTGCCCTGCTACAAGCTACGTATAGAGCTGCACGGCTCATGCCGTCTTGCAAATGCACTGCAACTTTTTTGAAGGTTGCTCCCTGACTCTTGTGGATGGTTATTGCTTCAGCAGGAACCACTGGAAATTGCAAGCGTTCAATTGTTACTTGGTCATTTTTCCTATATTGAAATGTTCTTAAAACTCTTTCAATTGGTGTCCAATCAGAGTGCAAAGGATTTGATTTTTTTGCTCTTGCTTGCGCTCCCACAGTTGCTTCAGTAAATTTAAGCCAAAGCGTCGAAACTAACACATCAGATCAGCTGTATAGTCAATATGCATAAGCTGCCCACTTGCTCCATTGACCAAACCATCATTGGTATTTATATAGACTGTAATCATATATTTAGCTGTGGTCTTGAGCTTAAGCAGATAGGGAAGACCTTGGGTTTCGGAAGTCTTGAAAGCCTTAATATTTTCTAAAATATTTAGCTTGTTCCTTTCAGATATTGATTTGGCCTTCAGCATATCTTTAGATTTTGAAGTATATTCTTCTGTAATAATTTGGCTTAGTCGGATATTATTGTAGTAGCTCGCTTTCTGATTTGAGTAGAACAACCTTATAGCATCATTGGGAATATTATTTATTTCGGAAGGCAGAACAATTCTCTGTTGAATAAGCATCTTGTCCGTGTCAGTCATTTTTCCTTCTGACATATTATTTAATGCGATAGCAAAGACACAATCCTCACGTTGCCGCATTATTTCAGTCAATTCAAAATATTGGAATAAATTCTAAAGTGGTGCTCCCAAAATTATGCTATATGGGTCTCTCGAGTTTGGAGCAAAAAATCCATCTATCGCCAACTGGTGGAAGCTGCTTTAGATCACCAAATGCCAATATTGAAATTCCGCCAAAGTATGTATTAGTTCTAAAAATTTGCTTTAGACGGAGATCCAAATACGACAACATTTTTGCACCCACCATTGAAATTTCATCAATAATAATAAGCTTTAAATCTATAAGCATAGAATGCATAGTGTTGATTGCGTCGTTACTAAGGGGCCTTAATTCCATTGAATATTGGTTTGCAGGTAGAGGGAACACGGAATGGAGAGTGAGTCCACCAATTCCATAGGCTGCTTTGCCGGTTGGGGCACACAGCAATACCTTTGCAGAATCACAGTTACAACCAACTCTTGTGTTAAAGCTTAAAGTTAGTGACTGATATACAGTTGGTATCAGCCTACTTTTTCCAACACCCGCCCCACCTCCAACGTAATCATAAAATGGTTGCATAACATCCATATTATGCATAACGTGAGCGTAATATTGCCGTTGCTTACTGTTGAGTGATCGCACCATTAAATTAAGCTTATTTTCTGGAACTTGTGCATGTAATTTAATCATTAGGATTGCATTTTCGTCAGAGTTGCCTTCATGCATATTATCTTCAAATACGTTAATGTTTCGAGCAACTTCTGGCACTGCAAATCCCCTGAACTCTGCATCAAGCAACTGAGATGCTGAAATTTCTTGGCCATCATTATTGTCATTGTTGTCTTCTTGTATCTCATCTAAGACTTGTTGAAACTGAGCCTCATCCAAATATTCATATCGTCTTCTATTTGATTCGATGATTACAAATTGTGCATTGAATATCCACTTGCTCAGAATATCCACTTGCTAATTTCGCCAAGGGAAAAAGAGCATTACAAGTTCTCGAAAATAATCAGATCGGGATACGTTTATGCTGTACCTTCTCCCCCGAAGGATAAGAGAGTGCCTACGTTCTCTCAAAATTACTGACCTATTTTTGAGGACCATGGGACGGCCGTCATTGGCATTGTCCTCCCGCTCTTGATCATTATTTTCCTCGTAGTCTTCTGCTGTTGAACGGGCATTGAGCGTCTTAGAATATTTGTATTTGGCAGCAAAGTCAGCTAGGCACAAATTATTTAATTCGTCCGGTCTTTGAACAAAATGATCTAGCAAGTTTGGTAAAAAATAATCTTTTGAATCTGAAGGGAGTGTTTCTAAATCTTTCTTGGCTTTCACCATACCAACTCTTTGATCGCCATGGCTACATCCTGACATATGGAGTCCAAGGATATTGTATGAAGCCTCCTGCGCAGATATTTCTGTTCCATTGGTGAACTTATTACCAAGATGTTGTAATTTTTGCTTAACTGAAAAGTTTTTACTACTTATCTCGTTCATGGCTTCGCGCAATAATTGAGAAACTCCTCTATTCGATTTGTTTTTGTAGTGTATTATATAACTACAACAAGCAAACGCATCTAATGTGTATTGAATATCAATGTTGGCCCTATATAGCTTCAATAAATCTTCATTATATGCATTAAACATTTTGTCACAGTATTTTCTACGCAAAAATATTTGCGTATTTTTAAGACTCGATCTAAATTTATATCCAATATAATCCGTATTTATATGTGTAAGAAAATTCTCAAAATTATTAAGGCTTAAAAGTTCAGCGTCCGAAACTGAACTATCTAATAGGTCTTTTATTTTCTTCCACATATCTTGATGCCTTCTAAGATTGGAATCTCCCTCTTCTAGGGATATAGTATTTCAGTCTGAGGCATGGGAGGGTATGGAATGTTAAAACGACAAATTTTATGCCTGTTAATTTCCCTTTGGCATGAAAAGCTATGTCTGTGCTGTTGGTACTTGATAACCTCTTCCAAATCTGGATTATCTCCGTTTGTTGTTACGAATCTGTCGATAAAGTCGATAACTTGATGGCTACTTTGGGAACTATTCTCATTCAGTTTAGGGGCGCTGGTTAGCCAATACATGCCATGTGAATGTGGCGATCCCCTATGTTGGAATTCAATTCTCCAATAAAAGTGAGAGAGTTGATATTCTCCAAAAATATCTGTTTTAAATAATTTCAATAGCTGCTTAAACCTATAATCAAAATATCTTGAGCAAGTCACAGGATCAGACCGAATTAGTCGAGCTTTTTCGGAACTTGATAGATTCGCTGCTTCTTCCTCACTAAGGACTCTATAATCCAAAACGAGAGATAGAATGACCAACAGGTCCCTCCATTTGGTTTCGCTCAGCCCGAACTCGCGAGTAATCGCCTCCAGTTCCTCCTTCCGTCACGAGTCACTCATCCGTTTCCATCCTTTCGTACGTAACCTTTTACTGCTGTTCCGTTTTTTTCTTCTGGTCCATGTGACTCCGTTCGGATATCCAGTCTTCCACGACCGCCTCGTTTTTATTACTTCCTTCTGGTTTTCCGAATTTATTCTTATCGTATTTGTTTATGATTATTTATAATTATTTTATTTCGTTATGTTTTATTTCCGTTAATTTTTATTTATTTTATTTTAATTAACCTTATTTTAATTAATTTTATTTTAATTAATTTAAATTTGATTAATTTTATTTTAATTAATTTTATTTTAATTATTTTAATTTTATATTTGTTTAATTTAAATTAATTTTATTTTAATTTTTTTAATTCTCATAATTTTTTTTTTATTATTTTAATTTTAATTATTTTAATTTTAATTAATTTTATTTTATCGAGCCAGAACACCACCATTGCCCGCACAAAAAAATAGTCGCACTTTCAGTTGACCTTTTGCTACATGCGTCCACTCTTTTACCGTGGTTCTATGTTACTGCACTGTGGTCACTTTCACTCGGTTGTTAACTAGTTATTATTAGTTTTCATTCATTGTTGTTTTATTTTGCACCGGTGATCACATGACAAAAAATAAAAGAAAAACGTTCACCCTTGTTGCTCACTTTGTCTTAAATGTTCACTATTTTTTTTCCACAGCTTAGTTTGCCCACAAAAAAAAATATTATTCGTCACTACAGCTCCAATGTTCATATTGGGCCGAATTCACTTTATTGTTCACTTCTTTTCTCGTCGCGCTTACTGATCGCGCAAATTTCGACGCGTACCGAGCGATTTGCCCCACGGTGGGTCTCGCTCAGCGAGAAGTTTTATGGCTGTCCGTTAGATTTCGAGTCTCTTCTTTGTCTTTTCTCGTTGTCCCCACTTGTCTGCCTGCACGTGTGCGTTTGTTGCTGACACCCCTGTGGGACTTTCTATGCTCCTTTTTCCTATGCCGCAGGCAGCTAACTTCAGAGTTACTTTTGCCGTTTTGGTTTTTCCTCACCCTGGAGGCACTTTCATGGGCTTTTAGGCCACGTTGATGCCACGCCCCTTCACGCCTAGGGTCCCTGCTCGGGCGCCACTTGTAAAGTCGCTTCTTGGCCGGGGTGATGACTCAGTCTTACCCAGAAAAGAAATTTGTAGTTTGCCTAGACGCGAAGCTGAAAAGAGGGGGGTAACTCCGCCACAGAGTGGTTACTAATTCTGTTAAGGAAAAAGGGCAGCCGCTGGGATCGCTCCGCTGGGTTAGGTTAAGGTCGGCCTGCTGGGATCGCTCCGCCGCAAAACGAAAGCCTAAAAATGCACAATTTCTGCACCGTCAATTCTGGGTCGTTCCTACCTAACCTGGCAGCTAATTCTCGGTCTCTAAATTCTGTCCTTCGTTACGTATGAACGTCCGATACTCACGCTTGTCGGTTCCAAAGTAAAAATTGCTGATCGGCGGCAGCAGCTCACGACCCTCTTTTCGCCCTTTTTGCCCTGCGGCGAAAATCTTCTCTCTAAGCTTGGCTCTTTTCTACTCCTAAAAATATCAATAGAGTTGCAAGTGATTCGATTGCGCTTGCAATCGGGCTCTCTTAATTTAGTAAGCTTACTCTTAACCGATAAGTGACTTCATTTACTTCATTTTTTCTTACTCTTAGCATATGGCTACAATGTTATTATTATTATTCTTAGCCTATGGTTGTGACCTATGGTTGTAACCTCTGATTATGTTCATATCTTCGGACGCGGGCCTCATTGTGACTCCGCGTCACACTTCTCTTAATGTTTACTTTGCTAAAGCCGCGTAGCTGCGCTGCCGGTAACGCCAGCAGCGGAGCGGCTGCATTATGTATGCATAATTAATGCATTATGTAAATACTGTGTAGTGTGTATGTGCATTAAATAACACCCTGTATTTAAATACATAAGTATGCGACACTTTGTTGCAAACAATAACAAACATAAAGCCAAAAGCGCAGAGCCGCTTGAGTTTATTGACTCAGGCTCATATTACGCAGCGCGGACCGCTAGTACTCTATGTGGCCGTTTAGCTGACGGCGCATATCCCACGCTTGGCTTATATACCAAGAGTACCATCTATGTACTCACTAATGCATACACATTCCACACACTCTCTCTCTTTCAATTATGCTCTGCTGGAACAGAGGTTTACATATAATAATACCTATATCTTAGGTTTTGAAGCGGACAGAATTCCGAATAAAGAACATTTAAAATATGACTATAAACCAGCACTGACGTGCATCGTGAACTTGTATTTCTACATGGCGACCGTGATAAGTGTCACCCAACGAGGGAATATTCTATACAACATATTCAACTATAAGAACAACACTAACAAGATGGAACAGCAGCAGCAATAACAACAGCAAACAACTATCCAAAAGGAGCCGTCGCCTGGCAACGAGGCAGTCCGGAAACAAAACAACACTTGGAATGAGAAAAAAATAAGTTTTGCATTCAACATACACCCACCAAGCTTAGCCACAATAAGCCGCAAAGACAATATTAAAAGGAGCTGCAGCTACAGCAGAAACAATAACGCAAACGGATGCACCATTAATCAAGGAAGTGTTGGAGACTAGCCTGCGAGACGGACCCAGGCCTATCACTATAGAGGAGTACAAGAAAAGGACTGCTGCGACGGAGCGTCAGCGTGCCAGCACCGGCGACGCCAAACTGACGCATAGGAAGCAACGAGGAGGCGAAAAAGCCAAGCTCATCAACAGGAGGCATCGCGTCATCACGCTCTTGAAGGCAAGGGTCGAGGACAAGACCCGCCAACAGCGACTACAGGAGGAGCTGAAGCAGATCAACACCCTGTTGCAAAACGAGAAGAAGCATACTAACAAATGTTAGTGCCTCGTTTAAATTTTTTAAATACCCATTTTGCGCTTGCGCTAGGTACGAAAAACTAACACATGACTCGGTTTAAACAACTAACAAACACTTTGTAGTGTAAACTTAATCTTCTATATATAAAAATGTTTGTCCTGACTGACTAACTGACTGACTAACTGACTAACTGACTGAGTGACTGACTGATTGGTGGTCAACGCACAGCCCAAACCGTAAGAGCTAGGAAGCTGAAATTTTCACTGTAGTTACATTATGTGAATTAGGTGCACGTTAAGACGGGGCTTCGGGAAATTCCACCCGCAAGTGTGGAAAAATCGCGAAAAACGTTTGTATGTAACTTTTTTGATTACCATCGGATCGGCCTCAAACTTATTTTCAAAGATCTTTGCTCAAATTCATTTGAGGGGTGTTTCACACTTTTAGGAAAATCCATTCCTCTTTGGTGGAACATTTAAAACGGAGTATTATTCACACTCCATAATCACTTCCCTTGGTCCACCATGGGATTAATAGATACAAAGACGGTGGATTCCACCTGCGTTATTAATAAGGTTGAGGTGGGAACACCAGATTTAAGAATAATAACAGTTCTCCTTGTCATTATCGTAGTTCTAATATGCATTAACCTTTTTTTCAATTGCACAAACTGCACAATAGGTGTTTAAAGAAAAAATTTATGAGTCGTGCAAACGACTTAGATAAAATATAAAAACAAAACGATATTTTCTTTTACTTTTGATCTCTTCTAAATAAACTCAAAGGCTACGAACAAAGCGATAGCTGAGGTTTATTTACGAGACCCATATTTTAGGGAAAGAGTTCAGCAATTAGTAACAGAAACTCCAATAAGTATATACGAACTTATGTTTCTATATATGGATACTTTCAATCTCGATCCCTCACCTCTGATACATTGCTCAAAAACGCAAAGAGGAATAGTATTGACAACCCTTCCGGGTATACAAGTTAGGTCGATGATAAAATAGAACCCAATCTTAGGCAGAACGTTAGATTTTGTAGCATTCAAAAAAACACCCAACAATTAGAACACCCTATTTTAGGACCTACTGACATTATTATTGTGCGTTTGCAGATAAATTAAAAATGTCTATAAATGGAATGGATGCAAATCATTACCATTCTTAGGGAACGACGTGAGGAGTTTAATAAATCTTTCAAGTGCCTTAACAAAAGCGCACCTGTCTCAAACGAGACAAAGTTAAAACACGTTAAAATTCTTGTAGATTCCTACAATACCAGCCATCAACTTATATGTGACAATGCAACAAAACTAAAAGGTTTGCATTTAACACAGACAGTTGATGCTTTAAGCAGTTTAAGAGAAAACAGACGAATTTCGGAAAGGTATAATATAACAATATTCCAAATTCTCTTAACACTTCAGCGTCATTCGACGAGAAACTACTTTCACTGCCAGCTGATACTCAACCATCAGATAACCATCAGACAATGGCCCAAGCAGCTATAAGTTTTCTCAAACTATCCTCATCGCTCTTAACGCCAGAATTGGCCAATAAATACAGTACAGTCCAAGCAGTAAAGGCCATGACCAAGAACTGCGCTTTAGATAAGGTAAAACTTATCCTACAAGCAGGCACATTCAATAACATGAATGATGCCATATCCAAATTTGTCGATAGTTGCACAAAAGCAACCGGACAAACCAATACTGTCCTTTATTACACAAGGCAACTCGGAAAACCAACAAACCCCCTTGAGCAACTAGTAATACAAATTTGTCATATAAATCTAAGTCTCAGTAGTCTCATCAAAATATACAATAGGAAAAATAATATACCATTGACTCTGCTAGTGGATACAGGAGCAAATGTCTCGATTTTAAAGAACAATAAAACAGATTTAAATCAAGACTATAAAACAAGTATAACAGGAATTGGACCGAGAACAATAGAGTCAATTGGACAATCCATAATTGATCTACTTTTCGATTACTTCGTAATCAGTCACAATTTCCAAATAGTCCACAATGAATCTCCAATACCTTGCGATGGAATTCTTGGACTAGACTTCATCAGAAAATTCAATTGAATAATAGATTAACAACATGATGAACTCATCATGAAACCAGAATCACTTAATTATCAAATACATGTACCGCTATTACTCAATATTGTTACCAACTAGATCAGAAGTAATAAGAAAAATTACGCTTCTGACAAATGAAGATACAGTTCTTATACCAAACCAGGAAATACACCCTGGTGTAATAATAGCAAACAAAAAATAGTCCGTATTTTAAATACAAATAGTAACCATATAAAAATTCACAATCCCGAAGTAAAATTTGAGTCATTACAACAATATGACATCAAAATAAATAATATAAATACCGGCAATAGAGCAGATGAAGTCATAAATAAATTAAATTTCCCCGACCAATTTAAAAACAAGCTTACTGACTTATGTAACAAATACAGTGACATATTTTGTCTAGAAACAGAAGCAATTTCAAGTAACAATATTTATAAACAGAAATTAAGATTAGCAGACAAAACACCCGTATATATTAAAAACTACAGAAATGCAGAAACAGAAAAGCCAGAAATTAACAGGCAGGTCGAAAAACTAATAAAAGATCGTATAGTAGAACCATCTATCTCAGAATACAATAGCCCACTTCTCTTGGTACCCAAGAAATCTCTCCCAAATTCAAAGGAGAAAAAATAGCGTTTAGTAGTTGATTATCGCCAAATTAATAAAAAACTTTTAGCAGATAAATATCCACTGCCAAGAATTGAGGAAATACTTCCCCAATTAGGACGAGCTAAATATTTTTCATGTCTCGATCTTATGTCAGGTTTTCGCCAAATTGAACTAAATGAAAAATCTGGAAATATAACATCATTTTCAACGAGCACTGGCTTTTATCGCTTCACGCGGTTACCATATGGTCTTAAGGGTTGCACCAAATTCATTTATGCGAATGATGACACTCCCATCCCAAGCATTTCTCTATACGGATGACCTAGTAGTTATCGGCTGCTCAGAGCAGCACATGTTCAAGAACTTGACAAGCATATTTGATCATTGTCGAAAACATAATTTAAAATTAAATCCAGAGAAATGTTCGTTTTTCATGCACGAGGTAACATTCCTTGGGCATAAGTGCACAGACCAACCCCTACTGATGCGGATAGTGCACGACATTTCGTTGCGTTCTGCAATTACTACAGAAAATGTATACAAAACTTCGCACAACACTCACGTCATTTGACTAGATTGTGCAGAAAGAATGTCCAATTCAAATGGAAAAAAGAATGCGAAGATGCATTTAAATATTTAAAAAAGGCATTAATGAAACCAACATTATTGCAATACCCTGACTTCAGCAAAGAATTTTGC
The DNA here is from genome assembly GCA_035045885.1 of Drosophila borealis. Taxonomy (NCBI): domain Eukaryota; kingdom Metazoa; phylum Arthropoda; class Insecta; order Diptera; family Drosophilidae; genus Drosophila; species Drosophila borealis. Next base: position 245,641 of record JAWNOR010000269.1, on the reverse strand, counting down.
ATAACCACAGATGCAAGTAAACATGCATGTGGTGCTGTACTATCCCAAGAGTATAACAGTGTACAATTGCCAATCGCATCCGCATCCCGAGCTTTCACACAGGGAGAAAGCAATAAATCAACTACAGAGCAGGAATTAGCTGCTATACATTGGGCAATAAAACACTTCAGACCATATGTTTATGGAAGGCATTTCCTAGTTAAAACAGACCATAGACCCTTAACATATTTGTTTTCGATGAAAAGTTCTACATCAAAATTAACCAAGATGAGACTAGACTTAGAAGAATACCAATTCACGGTAGAATACCTCAAGGGGAAATATAACCATGTAGCGGATGCATTATTCCGCATAAGCATAGAGACACTAATTGACATGAATAGTAAAATATTAATGGTTCAAACAAGATCATCAAAAAGACAGGAAAACATCTGCGCAGATGAGAAAATAATTTGCAAAAAGATCAAAAAGATCTTAATAAGCCCAATGTCTATAAAGTCGTTAGTAATAACGACGTAAAGAAACTTGTGAAACTAAATTTCGGTAAAATAAATTGTTTACTTTAAAGAGGTAAACAAATCATTCGACTAAGGTCAATTTTTTCAAAGGCAGTGTTCTAAAAATAATTGACGAAATTCGGAAATGGAAAAGGACGGGTTTCTATAAACAACTACATATTTGGTATCTAAGTGTTGAAATATAAGGATCTGGCAAACTTTATTATGTTCCAGATTAATATTAACCACAGACAATATTTTAGCACTTTGTGCAATGTACGACTTTGCATAAACAATAATACCACCAAGTGGTCTAGTACTACCTGTACATATGCTACCATCGATTCGACCGAGTATGTCAAAGCCGTCTGTATTATATACTTGGCCTTCTCTACTCCAAGTCTCTACAAAACATAAAATATCTGCTGTGTTTATTATAAAATCATTTGAAATGTCTAAACTATGGTTAAGTGAGCCCTTAATATTATGGAAATATGTTAAAATATGTCCTCCTATTCTCTCAAAATATATCTGATGGTGGTCAATTTTTTCTCGCCCCGGAGTTTTTCTAACTCAATATGGACGGGATCGGTAGCTTGTATTTCTCTAGGCGGATTAAACTTCCTATGAGGAAAAGCAAGCGTTCAATTGTTACTTGGTCATTTTTCCTATATTGAAATGTTCTTAAAACTCTTTCAATTGGTGTCCAATCAGAGTGCAAAGGATTTTATTTTTTTGCTTCTTGCTTGCGCTCCCACAGTTGCTTCAGTAAATTTAAGCCAAAGCGTCGAAACTTGCACATCAGATCCGCTGGCTGTATAGTCAATATGCATAAGCTGTCCACTTGCTTCATTGACCAAACCATCATTGGTATTTATATTGACTGTAATCATATATTTAGCTGTGGTCTTGAGCTTAAGCAGATAGTGAAGGCCTTGGGTTTCGGAAGTCTTGAAAGCCTTAATATTTTCTAAAATATTTAGCTTGTTCCTTTCAGATATTGATTTGGCCTTCAGCATATCTTTAGGTTTTGAAGTATATTCTTCTGTAATAATTTGGCTTAGTCGGATATTATTGTAGTCGCTCGCTTTCTGATTTGAGTAGAACAACCTTATAGCATTATAGCGTTGGGAATATTATTTATTTCGGAAGGCAGAACAACTCTCTGTTGAATAAGCATCTTGTCCGTGTCAGTCATTTTTCCTTCTGACATATTATTAAATGCGATGGAAAAGGCACAATCCTCACGTTGCCGCATTATTTCAGTCAATTCAAAATATTGGAATAAATTCCAAAGTGGTGCTCCCAAAATTATGCTATATGGGTCTCTCGAGTTTGGAGCAAAAAGCCATCTATCGCCAACTGGTGCAAGCTGCTTTAGATCACCAAATGCCAATATTGAAATTCCGCCAAAGTATGTATTAGTTCTAAAAATTTGCTTTAGACGGAGATCCAAATACGACAACATTTTTGCACCCACCATTGAAATTTCATCAATAATAATAAGCTTTAAATCTATAAGCTTTGAATGCATAGTGTTGATTGCGTCGTTACTAAGGGGCCTTAATTCCATTGAATATTGGTTTGCAGGCAGAGGGAACACGGAATGGAGAGTGAGTCCACCAATTCCATAGGCTGCTTTGCCGGTTGGGGCACACAGCAATACCTTTGCAGAATCAGAGTTACAACCAACTCTGGTGTTAAATCTTAAAGTTAGTGACTGATATATAGTTGATATCAGCCTACTTTTTCCAACACCCGCCCCACCTCCAACGCAATCATAAAATGTTTGCATAACATTCATATTATGCATAACGTGAGCGTAATATTGCCGTTGCTTACTGTTGAGTGATCGCACCATTAAATTAAGCTTATTTTCTGGAACTTGTGCATGTAATTTAATCATTAGGATTGCATTTTCGTCAGAGTTGCCTTCATGCATATTATCTTCAAATACGTTAATGTTTCGAGCAACTTCTGGCACTGCAAATCCCCTGAACTCTGCATCAAGCAACTGAGATGCTGAAATTTCTTGGCCATCATTATTGTCATTGTTGTCTTCTTGTATCTCATCTAAGACTTGTTGAAACTGAGCCTCATCCAAATATTCATATCGTGTTCTATTTGATTCGATGATTACAAATTGTGCATTGAATATCCACTTGCTCAGAATATCCACTTGCTAAATTTCGCCAAGGGAAAAAGAGCATTACAAGTTCTCGAAAATAATCAGATCGGGATACATTTATGCTGTACCTTCTCCCCCGAAGGATAAGAGAGTGCCTACGTTCTCTCAAAATTCCTGACCTATTTTTGAGGACCATGGGACGGCCGTCATTGGCATAAATAATCTTTTGAATCTGAAGGGCGTGTTTCTAAATCTTTCTTGGCTTTCACCATACCGACTCTTTGATCAGGATGCGAAGTGTTTACAAAAATCTCGCCATGGCTACATCCTGACATATGGAGTCCAAGGATATTGTATGAAGCCTCCTGCGCAGATATTTCTGTTCCATTGGTGAACTTATTACCAAGATGTTGTAATTTTTGCTTAACTGAAAAGTTTTTACTACTTATCTCGTTCATGGCTTCGCGCAATAATTGAGAAACTCCTCTTTTCGATTTGTTTTTTGTAGTGTATTATATAACTACAACAAGCAAACGCATCTAATATGTATTGAATATCAATGTTGGCCCTATATAGCTTCAATAAATCTTCATTATATGCATTAAACATTTTGTCACAGTATTTCTACGCAAAAATATTTGCGGCTTTTTAAGACTCGATCTAAGTGCAAATTTATATCCAATATAATCCGTATTTATATGTGTAAGAAAACTCTCAAAATTATTAAGGCTTAAAAGTTCAGCGTCCGAAACTGAACTATCATAGGTCTTTTATTTTCTTCCACATATCTTGATGCCTTCTAAGATTGGAATCTCCCTCTTCTAGGGATATAGTATTTCAGTCTGAGGCATGGGAGGGTATGGCATGTTAAAACGACAAATTTTATGCCTATTAATTTCCCTTTGGCATGAAAAGCTATGTCTGTGCTGTTGGTACTTGATAACCTCTTCCAAATCTGGATTATCTCCGTTTGTTGTTACGAATCTGTCGATAAAGTCGATAACTTAACGGCTACTTTGAGAACTATTCTCATTCAGTTTAGGGGCGCTGGTTAGCCAATACATGCCATGTGAATGTGGCGATCCCCTATGTTGGAATTCAATTCTCCAATAAAAGTGAGAGTTGATATTCTCTAAAAATATCTGTTTTAAAAAGCTGCCTAAACTTATAATCAAAATATCTTGAGCAAGTTACAGGATCAGACCGAATTAGTCGAGCTTTTTCGGAACTTGATAGATTCGCTGCTTCTTCCTCACTAAGAACTCTATTATCCAAAATGAGAGATAGAATGACCAACAGGTCACTCCATTTGGTTTCAGCAGCAGAAAGCGTAAAAAGTTGGCAGCCCAAACTGACGAATCATTGCCAGCACTTTTTTCTTCTCACCCTCCCACTGTGCCGGAGAAGATCGCAGGCCCTTAAGAACATGATATCCGTCATCATGCTGCACAAGATTGCTAACAAAACCGTCATCTCTCAACTTGCCAACGGTAATATTGGCGTTTCTTGATTTTTTCCGAAGGAAAAGTTCTATACTTTTTATGAGCGTGAGCTCATAACACTTATACATATATAGGATTTTTGGGACTTTCGCGCAACGACGATCGTAATACCGAATCTGTGATTTGGCCTTTCGACAATAAGTAATTTTGCTTTTAGAAATTTCGCCACCTGAAATTGTTGGGAACGATAATTCTTCAGCATCCTCATCTGTCGTCATATCAATTGGTCGTCGACCCTCACCTGGAGCCATTGCAATACGACCAATTATAGCATTATTTTCTATTGCCTCGTTATCCCACAAAGTTTCCTGTCCACCTGGATTAAGGTAACCCTGATCAGAAGTGTCGTGGCCTTCAGAATCTGTTTCCATTCGGCAGCGAAGAAGGCTATCCACAGCTGTTATATCAGCTGGATCGGCAACAAAAGGGACTTCTTCATTGTGAGCATTTACACCTAGCCAGACGGAAGCAACAGAAATATTGTGCTTAAGATACAATTCGGTTTTTATCAAATACCGCAACGCTTCGAGCACACGAGCCGGCCTAATTGTCTCATTCATGAAATCAGGCGCATATTTGAGCTTGCGCTTCAAATGAATTTGTACTACATGACTGTTTTCAAAGGTGCGCGGAAGAGCTGTCACAGTTTCCGAAACAGAAATTGGTACGTTGATCACAGCTCCTCTAACTGCACATTGCCGCTCATAGCCAAGAGAAATTATCCGCATAAATGGGTTTCTTAGCGAAATTAAAAGTTCTTCAAGACACGTTAAGTTTTTAAGACAGTCTGGAATCTCAGGAAAGTTTAACCCCTCGGACAGACAGAGACTCGGAATCTTGCCTGACGATATGTGTCGACGACAAGTTGAGCAAAACAAATAGTCTTCAGATGGACTTGGGAACTTTTTGGATAGAAAAAGTGCTTTGAAATATTCATGTTTGGAAACTTTGGCGATAAAGTTATTTTATTTAAAAGCTTAACTTGGAAAGAAAACTAAGTTCCTCCGCAAGATATGCAAATTTCTGTAGGGCCTCTCTTAATATTTTCCAGGTATTTATCTCTGGCAGAAAAAACTCTACGCTGTCTTTGCAATTCACGCTGTTGGTCGCGCTCTTCAAGTGGCATTTCATCTCTAGCATTTCTATTTCTCTGAGATTGCTGAGCTGACTGTATGGCACGATTTTGAAAACTTTTTCTAAAGTTTATAACTCGAGCTTCAGTCATATTTCGCAATTCGTTCTCTCTTATGCGAGTCTGGTTTCTAGTAACTGGTCTTTGAGAGGAATTGACGACTTGCTCTCTTCGTCTTGCGATAATATTTTGACGAGCATTTACACGCTCTCCAGTGCGATATGCATCATTTTGTCGACGAATGGTATGTTGAGCTGTATTAGCTTCTTGCTCTAGCTCTCTAACTTTAACATTCAGTCTTCGCGCTACATGTGCAGATGCATGATGCACGATATTCTTCATTTTGTCGACGAACAGTGTGTTTCAGTGTGTTAATTTCCTGCTCGTGCACTTCGAAGTCCTGTCGTCTTGTGGGCTGCTGCATCTCGCTGGCGTTCTGATCCTCGGTACTTCATGTTTTGGCGACGAACAGTGTGTTCCACTGTGTTTAATTCCTGCTCTTGCAGTCGGACTTCTAAATCCTGTCGTCTTGTCACGTGGGCTGGTGCATCTCGCTGGCGTTCTAATTCTCGGTACTCCACGTTTTGGCGACGAGCAATGTGTTCCTCTGTGTTTTCCTGCTCTTGGAGTCTAAATTCTAAGTCCTGCCTCCTTGTAGCATGGGCGTCTGCATCTCGCTTGCGATCTAAGGTACGGTACTGCAGATTTTGTCGCCGAACACTATGGTCTGATGTATTTTGTGTCTGCTCCAGAGCTCGCATATCCTCATCCTGTCTTTGCGTTGCGCGAGCTACTGCATCAAGATCTCTTCATCCTGTCGAAGTCGAGCACTCCTTCTTTTAGATCGGGCCAGTGCGTCACTATTACGCTCTACTTCGCGAATATCAGCGTTGCACTCACGAGTGTCAGCTAATCATTGAGAATTTCGAAGGCAAACGACTGCAGTATTTTCTATGTAGTAGACAGGACTACGATTAATGGCATCTTGACGCCTTTGATAAGCGGATTTTTTAGATGCGCGCGGCATTTTTAATAAACTAAAGAAATTATTTCCAAATATTTCGAATATTAAAGTTATGTTAAGATAATAAAGAATAATTATATATGAATTGAGCCTAAAGATATATACTGAAAAAGAAAATAATTATATTAACTTATTTGTTAATTTAATTGTTAGTTACTATTATAAATCAATAAATCTTAAAAAAGACTATTTAAGCTTTTGGAATAAACTTGCGATTTTTCCAGTTAGACAAAATCCAGTACAACAGGTGCAGTGCAAACATCCAGAAAATATATTTGAAAGCAATGCCAGAGTCAATGCGCGTACACGAACACTAACACTCACGTATTATTGGTCCACCGCTAGCAAGTGCGCCTCACACTCTTGCACTTAATGTTCACACACGCACACACACAGTTTGAAAGTCTAAGGGGGCGGTTAGGTCTAACGACGAGTCAACGCACACATACACACACAAATGTTCACTAGCACCGGCAAAACCGATTATAGATTGAGTTATTAAATATTCTTTAACGCACTGATATAACCGAAGAACTGTTTAAGTTGTGTTGCACTGAATCTTATAATAACGAATGTTAAGTTTTTATTTGTTTTAAATCTAAGAAAAACGAAAATTCTTAAAATCGTAATCGTAATCGAGATGACGACATCACAAATCGATGGTAATTGCCTTTGTCTCGCCTTACATTGGGCGAATTCGCTCTTTCAAAAGCCCCTTTTGAAAGTTCACTGAATATTTACATTGCGCGCACTTTCAGCGACATTTGAATGCAAAAGATCATTGAACGAATCAATAATACAATATTATGCACCTTAATGTATTTGCGCTTCGGACATAAAAGTAAATAATCTCTATATATATAACTGTTTGTCCTGACTGACTGACTGACTGACTGACTGATTGGTGATCAACGCACAGCCCAAACCGTAAGAGCTAGGAAGCTGAAATTTTCACTGTAGCTACCTTATGTGATGTAGGTGCCCGTTAAGACGGGGTTTCGGGAAATTCCACCCGCAAGTGTGGAAAAATCGCGAAAAACGTTTGTATGTAACTTTTTTGTTTACCATCCGATCAGCCTCAAACTTATTTTCAAGGATCTTTGTCCAAATTAATTTAAGGGGTGTTTCACACTTTTAGGAAAATCCGTTCCTCCTTGGTGGAAATGGAGGTCAAAGATTTGGTGGGTGACGGTTCGCGCTCAAATTCGTTTCCTAAGATCTATAAGAAAAATCATGTAAGACGTGTTTCACACTTTTTGCAGAATGCATTCGGGTGGAATGCGACTCAAAGATTTTTTGTACGAAGTTTTAAATTGTGTCCGATTTGCTTAAAAACTTATTTTCAAAGCTCTACATAAGAATGTAATGAATACGTGTTTCAGCGATTTTGGGAAATTCCACTCGCAACATTGGTAAATTGGCGAAAAACGTTTGTATGAAAGTCATTTGTTTACCGAACAGTTTCAAAATCATTTCAAAATTGTTTGAGAACATTGATTTTCTAACATACGTGCCACGGGCAAGGCCGGGTTATACCCGCTAGTAATAAATAAATTAATATTAAAATTAATAAAAAACGAGAAAGAAGGGCTATCTTCGGCACGCCGAAGATTTAATACCCTTGCACGCCGAACCTTTTCGGTTATCACGAATTCTAAGCACTTTGTGCTTGCTTCTGTCTGGCATACGTCCATGTCCTTGTCAAAAAAAAAAGTTTTTCATACAACAACTTAATTTTCGACCGATCGTTCCTATGGCAGCTATATGATATAGTTGTCCGATCTTAATAGGATTTTGCAGATATGTGGGGATCGTAGTAAAACTAATAAATGCCGAGTTTGGTCAAGATATCTTGAAAAACATAAAAATTTTCCATACAAAAACTTAATTTTCGACCGATCGTTCCTATGGCAGCTATATGATATAGTTGTCCGATCTTAATAGGATTTTGCATATATATGGGGAACGTAGTAAAACTAATAAATACCAAGTTAAGTAAAGATAACTTTATAAACAAAAATGTTTTTCATACAAGAACCTACTTTTCGACCGATCGTTCCTATGGCAGCTATATGATATAGTGGTCCGATCCAGCTGGTTTTGACATATGAGCTGCGTGCAACAGAAAAAGGGACTTCTGCAAAGTTTCATAAAGATAGCTTTAAAACTGAGAGACTAGTTCGCATAGAAACAGACAGACGGACAGACGGACATGGCTATATCAACTCGGCTGTTGATACTGATCAAGAATATATATACTTTATGGGGTCGGAGATGTCTCCTTCTATGCGTTACACATTTCACGACAAAATTATAATACCCTCTGCAAGGGTATAAAAAACAGCCAGACAGCAAAACAGGTAGGCGGATATAACTCAGTCGATTCAGCTTGCCGTCCTAATCAAGAATATATATACTTTATGGGGTCGAAAGCGATTCATCCCTTGATTATCATTTTAAAATTTAATTCAAAATGTCTGTGCTCTTTTTTGGATGTAAGGCGCGTAACTATTTTTGTTTGAAGTCAAGATCATCAAAATAAATGATGGTTTTATTTTACAAAATTTCAAATAAATAAGTTAAAATTGTTCTTAATAATAATAATAGTATTAAATATTAAACAAAATTTATTAATTTCTTACTGTTGATTTTAAGTTTACAACAAGAAATGATCTTAATCGCAAGTTTGGCTCTATCAGTATTAGTACTTATATACGCATATGAATCAATCAATATAAGCACATATGCATGTTTATATAGTACATATGTCATACCACCAGACAGACAAACGGTGAGGCGGATATTCTCAATCGATTCAGCTCGTCATCCTGATCAAGAAAATATATACTTTATGGGGTCAAAGCCGACTCCTTTCTTAGTTACCATTTTAAAATTTAATTTCAAAAGACAATTATTTTTAGGGCATCTCAGCGGAACTTTTTACAGCGACAATCGAAAATCGATTACTTAAAATATGTTGCAAAACATGCAGTCTCAATTTTTCATATCGCGTCTCTCTGAGTACTGCCTTTTGAAAAAGTTCATTCAAACACTGAATAGTGCGCGCGTAACTATTTATATTTGAAATGCTTAAGAAACATAATTAATACCGATCTTTTGTATTGCAATTAAATTATTCTGCTATAATATAACTACAAAATCTGAATTTTCACAAACGTTTGCGAATATTTAACTTAAACGCACATTGGTTGCTGAAAAACGTATCATTTTTAGCCTCTTTTCTGAATACATTCAATATCAACCACTTGTACCAAAAACAGAAATAACTTATTTTACTCCGATGTTAATTATCATGCCACTGATGACTCATAATGCTCATATATAAGAAGCACAGACAAAAAAATCTTAAAAAACAAAAAAGGTTTTCATACAACTTAATTTTCGACCGATCGTTCCTATGGCAGCTATTAAGTATATTATAGTTTTGCATATATATGGGGAGCGTAGTAAAACTAGTAAATAGTTTGGTCAAGATATCTTGAAAAATATAAAAATTTTCCTTACAAAAACTTAAATTTAGACCGATCATTCCTATGGCAGCTATATGATATGCTTGTCCGATCTTAATAGGATTTTGCATATATATGGGGAGCGTAGTAAAACTAATAAATACCGAGTTTGGTCAAGATATCTTGAAAAACATAAAAATTTTCCATACAAAAACTTAATTTTCGACCGATCGTTCCTATGGCAGCTATATGATATAGTTTTCCGATCTTAATAGGATTTTGCATATATATGGGGAGCGTAGTAAAACTAATTAATACCGAGTTTAGTCAAGATATCTTAATAAACAAAAATGTTTTTCATACAAGAACCTACTTTTCGACCGATCGTTTCTATGGCAGCTATATGATATAGTGGTCCGATCCAGCTGGTTTTGATATATGAACTGCGTGCAACAGAAAGAGGAAATTTTGCAAAGTTTCATAAAGATAGCTTTGAAACTGAGAGACTAGTTCGCATAGAAACAGACAGACGGACAGACGGGCCATAGCCATATTAACTCGGCTGTTGATACTGATCAAGAATATATATACTTTATGGGGTCGGAGATATCTCCTTCTATGCGTTACACATTTCACGACAAAATTATAATACCCTCTGCAAGGGTATAATAATAAAATTTTTATTTTTTCTACATCATCTCACTCATCATTCATCAAGACCCCATTAGATTTATCGATACAAAATTAGATATATAAGTTAATTGAACAACTACATTATATTACGTTTTTCTCCTGAAAAGGGAGGTGTAGTGTGTATATGCATTAAATAACACCTTGTATTTAATACATAATTATGCGACACTTTGTTGCATATAATAATAAACACAGCGCGGACCGCTAGTACTCTAGCTGGCCGTTTAGCTGACGGCGCATATCCCACGCTTGGCTTATATACCAAGAGTACCATATATGTACTCACTAATGCATGCACATACCACACACTCTCTCTCTTTTAATTATGCTCTGCTGCAACAGAGCCTTACATATAATAATACCTATATCTTAGGTTTTGAAGCGGACAGAGTTCCGAATAAAGAACATTCAAAATATGACTATAAACCAGCACTGACGTGCAGCGTGAACTTTTATTTCTACAACTGCAATAAAGTGCTACAGTGTGTTTGTATGTTGTGAGCTGTATATACGTCTAATATATTGTACTGTACTTGAGTACAGTGAGCATTCAATATGTGCGCATACCACAATTGTTTGTATCTCTTTTTCATTTTGTATAAGGGTCACCAGCTATAGTAACGCTACTCTCAATGATTTTAATATTATTTATATTTATTGCCCATTCTTTTGAAAGTATCTTTTGAAATTGATTCAAAGATCTTTTTATGTGGTGCCACTTTGAGTTGGCTGATTTCTAAAATACCGGCATGCGTTTCAAGCCTTTGGAAGACATGACTTAAGTCAAGAGTTCCATTTGTATACAAATCGTCAACATCTATTTAGAACTTTTATATTCAATTATTTGCAAGATCACTACTTTCCGTACTTCGTCATTGATATGTATAATGTATTGAATAAAAAGGAAGACACTCGTTTTGTCGAAATCTCAGCCATACTCGGCATTAACTATGTGCTTCTTAAATACGGGCAAATCACTATGAGCATTATGATTCTTTTTTTTTTTTTTTTTTTTCAACGCGAATCCCGATGCAACGTACTGCATCCCACCTCCCGCCCAACCGACCGAGGGGCGCAGTCGTGTAACGTACGACACGAAATGCAAAATAAATATGAAGAAAAAAAATATTAAAAAAAAACGTCGATACAAACTACGAGAATGTGTACAAATACAATTTCAAATAAAAATAGGACTATCTACTTGCTAAATAGTTTAGAATAGAAGACTTTATACGAGGAAGAGAAGCTTCCGAGCAGAATACTCTGTAATGCTTGTTATAGTCATCACAGAGGACCCTGAACGGTTCATGCAAGACATAATTAGTTGAGCAAAATTGAAGCGATAAAGGTACAAAATTACGTGTTAGTCTAGTAGGGATAGAGAAATTTAATTGGCAAGTCACCGAAGAGTCGATTTCACCAGTAATTAATTTATGAATAAATATTACACCCAGCATGGTTCTACGATTAATTAAAGAAGGAAGGTTAATCATCAGAAGTCTACTGGAGTATGACGGTAACCGCACACGAGGATCCCAATTTAAACCACTAAGGGCAAACAACAAGAATTGTTTCTGAACGGATTCAATTCTGTCCTGATGGGTAGCATATTGTGGTGACCAGATACATGAGGCATACTCAAGAATAGGTCGTACCAAAGATATATAAAGTGTTTTTGTCGTGTACGGATCGTCAAACTCCTTCGACCATCGCTTGATGAAACCCATAACTATTGTGGCCTTATTGACCACGGTATTAACATGAGAGTCGAATTTAAGTTTATGATCAAGGATGACACCTAGATCATTAACTTCATTAGAAGTACTATTAACACGCTCAAGCGGTATGCTATCAAGGATGTAAGAAACCAATTGAGGAGGGCTTCTATAGAAGGTCATTACCTTACATTTAGAGCAGTTGAAGTTTAACAGGTTGGCTAGACACCAAGCCTGAAACGCATCAATGTCCGCTTGTAAGAGATAACATGATGCCATATCCTTATATGCAAGGCACAATTTTACATCATCAGCATACATTAATACTCGAGAGTGAGACAGTATCGAGGGAAGGTCATTGATGAAAAGAGTAAAGAGTAGCGGGCCAAGATGACTACCTTGAGGAACACCGGAAGTCACCAGAATACGTTTAGAAAATGAATTTCTGAAAAGAACCTTTTGGGTTCTGTCACGCAAATACTCTGAAATCCAGTTCAAAAGATTGACTGGGAAGCCGAGAAGGCTTAATTTATGAAGCAGCAAGGAATGGTTGACGGAGTCGAAAGCCTTACTGAAATCAGCATAGATGACGTCAGTCTGCTTTCTTTTCTTAAACCCATCAATTACAAACGAAGTAAACTCAAGAAGGTTAGTGGTTGTAGATCTGCGCTTCACGAACCCATGCTGGGAAGGTGAAATAATAGAACTACATAAATGCTGCAGTTGAGATGTTATAATTCTCTCAAAAGCTTTAGGTATAGCGGATAATTTGGAAATACCTCTATAGTTTTCGACTTCGGACTTACTCCCTTTCTTATGTAGAGGTATAATGTATGATTCCTTCCAGATGGTCGGAAAAGATGAAGTGCTTACGGACAATTCAAAAAGTTTTAAAACAGGTTTACAGAATGCTGCAGCGCAGTATCTAAGCACGCAAGCAGGAACACCATCAGGGCCCGGTGAGTAAACCGGCTTGATAGTATTAAGGTCGCTAAGAAGCGAACTTTCGGTAATAATGGGATTAAAGATGCAGTTTGACCTCTGTAACTGATAAGGATAAGGCTGATTTTTATTATACCTAGAGGAGGAGTAGGTAGTTTGAAAAAAGTTTGCGAACAGATCGGCTATGCCTGGATCAGTGTTCGCGCTCTCTTCTGCAAACTTAACCGAAGAAGGCAAAATACATCACTATATTTGGCGCACAACTCTACTAATTGTTTTTTGAATTGGGGCGGACAATTTTTCTTTAGTTGAGCTAAAACGATTTCGTTTCTATTTTCTTGAGTAGTTTGAACTAAATCACAGTTCGAAAGTGGTTCATATTCTAATTTGCTTATGCTGACCAACTGGTCATTATTAGTTGTATTTCATACACGGACAAATGTATATTCGGATGTTGCTATTGTGATGGCAATTTAAACACTACTTTTACTGGTTTTTGAGCAAATTTAATGCAATTGTGAAAATACACGAATATTTTAAAGTACAATAAGATCTACTAATGAAAATTACATCAAGATCGGGTAAGAAACACAAAAGAAAATGTGTTTCGGCTACCCACTTGCTTGTGGCAGCTGGCGAAAATTGCAAGAATTTGTACACACACACATTCATGTGCGTCTTCATTGAACTCTATCAACAGCATTGCAATTGCGATTGTATTTAAATATATAATTATGCGACACTTTGTTGCATATAATAATAAACACAGCGCGGACCGCTAGTACTCTAGCTGGCCGTTTAGCTGACGGCGCATATCCCACGCTTGGCTTATATACCAAGAGTACCATATATGTACTCACTAATGCATGCACATACCACACACTCTCTCTCTTTTAATTATGCTCTGTTGCGACAGAGCTTTACATATAATAATACCTATATCTTAGGTTTTGAAGCGGACAGAGTTCCGAATAAAGAACATTCAAAATATGACTATAAACCAGCACTGACGTGCAGCGTGAACTTTTATTTCTACAACTGCAATAAAGTGCTACAGTGTGTTTGTATGTTATAAGCTGTATATATTTTGAGTTGGCTGATTTCTAAAATACCGGCATGCGTTTCAAGCCTTTGGAAGAACTGACTTAAGTCAAGAGTTCCATTTGTATACAAATCGTCAACATCTATTTAGAACTTTTATATTCAATTATTTGCAAGATCACTACTTTCCGTACTTCGTCATTGATATGTATAATGTATTGAATAAAAAGGAAGACACTCGTTTTGTCGAAATCTCAGCCATACTCGGCATTAACTATGTGCTTCTTAAATACGGGCAAATCACTATGAGCATTATGATTCAGTTTCTAGTCCGAATACATCACTATATTTGGCGCACAACTCTACTAATTGTTTTTTGAATTGGGGCGGACAATTTTCTTTAGTTGAGCTAAAACGATTTCGTTTCTATTTTCTTGAGTAGTTTGAACTAAATCATTGTATTGTATTGTTTTCTGTGCTGCTATTTTAATTTGTTTTTTTTTTTCATTAAGACTCAATAACTGGTGTGGCTGTGGGGTAGAGGCGGCGGCGAGTTCGAGACCTACCCAAGGAAATTTTTTTTTTTTTTTGGCTGGTGTGGCTGTTGAGTTGAGGCGGCGGCAAGTTCGAGCCCTGCCAAGGAAACTTTTTTTTGTTAATCTATCTTTATTACTAAAGCAAACGAGCGCGTAGCTCGAGCTGCATTTGGTGTTGGAAGAAGAGGGTCAGGGTATCCTCTAGTCGGAAACTCACGACTAGAACTTCTTAATTTAAGTTTTTGGGTCTAAGTATAAACCAATCTTCAGTTGGTTTGAAGTCTAAGTGGCAATTGAATCGTTTAATAAAGTCAATGCCTATAATTCCATCACATGTTATTGTGAAATTTTAATCTACTATATGAAAATCGTGTAGAATTATATAGTTGTCTGTTCGTAGCTCTATCGATGCTAGACCTTGGGACTATGCCTTGGATACTTATTATTGTATCATTTTGAATGTCTTGATAAACATCGGAATTTGCTTTGAGAAGTGAAATATCTGCACCTGTGTCTACAAGGAATGTTAATTTTCTTTTGGTTAGTGCATTCTGAAATGACACATAAAAATTAAGACAAAAATATATTGAATGAACCTTTATACTATTTAGGTCTCGGACATTATTGTTGTGTCCTTCGTTTGAGTTACTGCGGCCTCTAGAGTTTCCTCTATTTTGGCCTTGTTCCTTATTATAATTTCTGTTATAACTTTGATTATTATTTCTGGAATCGTTGTTCTGATAATTACCTCTGCCACGATAATTACTTCGGTTTCCTCTATTATTTCCATATTGTCACTGACGGAAGTACAATACAGAATTTGCCTGACCTGTTGCCACCGTACAACTGTTGACAAATTTTGAGACGGCATCATTCATGTTGAGAAATGTGCCTGCTTGCATGATAAGTTTTACTTTATCAATTGCGCAATTTTGCGTCATGGCCTTTACAGTTAATGCCAAGCTGTATTTGTTAGTTAGATCCGGGCTTAAACCAACACTGATAAAAGCTCCTTAATGACTGGGTCAATTTTCTACCTCTTGGGTGTACTCATTTGCCGTTTTGCTCTTTTGCTGCAGATTAAGGAGTTTTGCAGATATAACTTCTACAGATTCTCCTTTTACAGCTTTGGATAATTGATTAATAATGGCAAGAATTGTCTGCAGTTAGTTCATGAGTGCCTTTTAAGGAATCTATTAGATTCAATGCATTCAAGAAACTTTGTAGGTTTTCGGCCTTTCCATCGAACTCTGGTAATAGTGACAAGGCTAATTTTACTGAGCCATGTTTACTACTTTTATTTCTTCTATTTATGCAATTGTACCATTAATTTTGTTGCTGGTCCCAAAATTAGGTGTTCTTCAGTAATTATTTTGACTGAGACATATGGAAACGTACTAAGGACTATTTCCTTTTTTATTTACTGGCAATGTCTTAACGGGCTTGTGCTGGTGCTGTATGTTTCTATATATTCGTGTTCGAATTTATAGATGGTAATAACTTCGCTATGTAATTGCAGTACGTTAATTGCGCGAATACGAAAATTTGGCTCATCTCTATATTGTAGTATGCACATATGAGTTACATATAGCGAAGGCATACTGTACATAACATTTTATGTAAACATGCAAATAGCAGCAACACATTGTTGCAATTAAGACAAACAAACAAACCAACTCAAGCGAGCGCGTAATATGATCGCCCTCTTACGAGTTAGGCCCAAAACGCTTGGTCAGCATTCTCACGCTGACCACTTATGACAAACACATATATACACATGTGCATAAGACTCTCTCTCGCTAAGGAATACATAAAGATATAAGCGCAGCTATGCGGCTTTATATATAAGAACATATATGTACATTAGGCTAAGAACGAACTTTATGCTGAAAGAATAATCAGAATAAATCTTGAACTCAAACTGCACTGACGTTCATGTCTATTCATTTTAAAAACTAAACTTCGCACATTACATGGCGACCGTGACAGAGTCACGCAACGTAACTTAAAACGTAATGGAAAAAAGTGACATGTGACTGGAGTGCCAACAACAACAACAGCAACAACTGAAACAACGAAGGATCTGGAACGAGACACACACCCTGGCGAATCAAAAATTAACTGAGTGAGTACAGGGGGCATGAGCTCTAACAATACTTTAAAGCTAAAAAGGCGCAGTGGCATTAAAGAGCGGATCAGGATAAGTCCCAAAACCCAATACCTTGGGACACTGCAGTCAAGCTACATGACGAACTCAAACATCTTGAGTCGTTAAACAAAGTAAAGAGCCCCCCTGTCCCTCAGGGGAAAAACTTATTAATCCAGACACACATCGACCACAGCCACAACCGATCCCGAGAAGGCAACGTGAATGCCCAGCAGACTGCGAGGGACCGCTATACAGCCAACATTGCCTGGGCACATGTCAGCGGCCACCAACGAGTAAAAACTAGTACGAGAGGCAAACCGCCCCTTGTACCAACGCTGGAACAAGAAGAAGTACGAGAGGCAGACCGCCCCTTGTACCAACGCTGGAACAAGAAGAAGTACGAGAGGCAGACCGCCCCTTGTACCAACGCTGGAATAGGAAAAAGTACGAGAGGCAGACCGCCCCTTGTACCAACGCTGGAAAACACCAAGGGTGAACTGACCGACAGCGCCACAGAGGGCGCACAGCAAAAAAAAAAATTAATTATAATTATAATTATTATTAAAATATTTGTAAAACTATTGTAATGCCCGACGACAATTGAGTCGACCGGCAAGACGTTTGGCCCGTAAAGCCATTCGAAATACTAGGCAGGACAAAATGTACATTCAGTAAAAACTGAATTAATATTAAATTTCTCTCCGCCCACGGGCGTAAATACAAAATGAAAAAAAAAAATTTAAAATACAAACCTTATAAAGTTAATGAATAGCGTTAACAAAACTATAAATTCATATATAAATCAAGGACCCAAGTATATATTAAGAATAAAAACCCCAAATATGGGTTTGGTAGACGTTAAGACTGTTGACTCGACGGCTAACGTAATAAATAAAGTTGAGGTCAGCAACACAGATGTAAAATTAATAACAATTTTTGTCGTTATGATATTTGTCATATTAGTAGGACATCTATTGTACAAATTATATAAGTATCATAACAAATGCATAAAAAAGATATACCAGAGTCACGCAAATGACCTGGATAAAATCTAAATTTTTTTCTTGAACAATGATAAGCGACAAAATAAAATGAATAAATAAAATTTCAATAAATAAATAAAATGAAATTTCGAGAAATATATCTATATTCTTATTACCAGAAATGCCTATTAATAAGTTTGCGATAGAAGTATATTTAGAAGCAATATATAATAGCGACCCAGACTTTAGAATTCGTGCACTGAATATTCTGCACAATAACAAAGATTATATAACTATATATGAGTCCGAAAACGAATACATGACTACATATAATACCATGTTCAGCCCACTACTATTCTATAACAATAAGATAAAAGGCATAATTTTAAATACACTGCCATATGTTGGCATTAAAGAAATAGTTGAAGACCATCCAGTGGTCGGCGAGTGCCCAATTATAATGGTAAAACTTCATAAATAGAGAACTATGGAATGGAGTGAATTAGCGAAAAAAATAAATAATTTCAAAGATAAATTCGAAAAATCTTATAAGTGTGTTAATAAGAACGCACCTATAAGGGTTGAAACGCTAATTCACCACATAAACATATTAGTGCTTAACTATAATAACATAGTTCAACTTTATTTAAGTAAAGAAAATAGGCTTACAGAGCAGCACGTAAATCAATGTAAGAAAATAATCAAATCACTTGGGACTAGAATATCGAGTATCAGCACTAGACACAACATAGTAATAGATATCCCAACAGATTTAAAATTAATGGCAACTTTTGAAACAGATCAACTAGAAGAACTGAATGAGTCTAAGCCAACACTAAATAGTGACCCTGATATTGAAGCTGATAGCGACATTGAGCCACTTGAATTAACAGAACCAAACATGGCAGTAAATCAAGTGGCCTTAGACCCCGAATATGTAAGACAGGTATCGTCTACAATTCCGGAATTTGATGGCAAAAAGCTATCACTGGCCAGATTTCTAACGGCTTTAAGACTAGTCGATCGCACTAAAGGTACACAAGAAGACTTAGCCGTAGAAGTCATAAAGTCTAAAATAATTGGCCCAATTTTGTACAAAGTACAAAATGAAACATCCATTATTGGTATTATAAATAAATTAAATACCAATATCAAAGGCGAGTCAACTGACGTTATCAAAGCTAAGTTGCTTAACATAAAGCAGAAAGGCAAGTCAGCCTCGCAATATACAGCTGAAATTGACAGTTTGCGTAAGCAACTGGAAGCAGCCTATATTAACGATGGACTAAACTTTGATAACGCAGAGAAATTTTCTACTAAAGCAACAATATCTGCCATGACAAAGAATTGCGAATACGAAAAGCCTCGCATAGTATTAGAAGCAGGCAATTTCAGCAATTTCAATGATGCTATGGGTAAATATATCCAATGCAGCACTGAAATGACTGGAAGCCCAAGTACAATATTGTACTACAAAGGCAGAAACGATCGTGGAAATTACAGCCGTAACAACCAAAGAGGTAGAGGCAATAGCCGCGGCAATAGTAATCCCCACTATAATGGCAACAATAGGGGTAATTTCAGAGGAAATTACCGAGGTGGCAACCGAGGTAGAAACAATTCAAACCGAGGTGGCTACCAAAACCAGAACAGTAACAATAGAGGTAATGTCCGAGTAACTCAAGGTAACTCGGAAAACCAACAGACCCCCTCAGATGTTCAGAGCCAATAAATGGCTCAATAAAAACCATCAACCTTAATCTTAGCATATTTGTAAAAATTAAGAATGAAAGAACAGGTAAATCAATTACACTGTTAGTAGATACTGGTGCAGATATATCCATATTAAAAGAAAATATAGATATATTCGACAATGTAAACGAAACAATTACTACCCAAATATCGGGTATTGGCGAAGGCATAATTCCTTCAAAAGGCTTAGCCTTTATAGAACTCACTACAGGCAAATATATAATTCCACATAACTTTCATTTAGTCGAACAAAATTTCCCAATACCGAGTGATGGCATACTAGGCATAGATTTTATAAAACAATATAATTGCCAACTAGATTTCTCTCAAAGTGGCGACTCACTTATTCTTCGCCCAAACAACTTAAATTATCCAATTCGATTACAAATACTTCATACTTGTGACAATAATGCTACAGTACTCCCAGCTCGTTCCGAAGTTGTCCGTGAAATACAAATTCCCTCAATACAAAATCAAATTCTTATATTAAATCAAGAAATTGATGAAGGAATTTACATCGCAAACACGATATCCAATCACAAAAATACATGTGTCCGTATTATAAATACAACAAATGCCAATAAGATAGTAAACTTAAATAAAATAAAATATGAAACTTTGAACAATTATGATATAGTAAAAGAAACCAACGAAGGAAGAGACAACTTCGTTATGGAAAAATTAATCAAAAACTTTCCACCTTTATTTAAAAATCAATTAAAAGATTTATGCACCAGATATACCGACATATTCTGGACTAGAAACCGAATCGATAACAACTAATAATTTTTACAAGCAAAAGCTTAGATTGAAGGATGATGAGCCCGTATACATAAAAAATTATAGAAGTCCTCACAGCCAAGCACAAGAAATTCAAGCCCAAGTGCAAAAATTAATAGACGACGAAATAGTCGAACCATCAGCCTCAGAGTATAATAGCCCACTTTTATTAGTTCCGAAGAAGTCCCTTCCGGACTCTGACAAGAAGAAATGGCGATTAGTAATTGACTATCGTCAAATTAATAAAAAGCTATTGTCCGATAAATTTCCGCTACCGAGAATTGATGATATTCTAGATCAGCTAGGTAGAGCAAAATATTTTTCATGCCTAGACTTAATGTCTGGCTTTCAACTAGATTTCACTCAAAGTGGCGACTCACTTATTCTTCGCCCAAACAACTTAAATTATCCAATTCGATTACAAATACTTCATACTTGTGACAATAATGCCACAGTACTCCCAGCTCGTTCCGAAGTTGTCCGTGAAATACAAATTCCCTCAATACAAAATCAAATTCTTATATTAAATCAAGAAATTGATGAAGGAATTTACATCGCAAACACGATATCCAATCACAAAAATACATATGTCCGTATTATAAATACAACAAATGCCAATAAGATAGTAAACTTAAATAAAATAAAATATGAAACTTTGAACAATTATGATATAGTAAAAGAAACCAACGAAGGAAGAGACAACTTCGTTATGGAGAAATTAATCAAAAACTTTCCACCTTTATTTAAAATTCAATTAAAAGATTTATGCACCAGATATACCGACATATTCGGACTAGAAACCGAATCGATAACAACTAATAATTTTTACAAGCAAAAGCTTAGATTGAAGGATGATGAGCCCGTATACATAAAAAATTATAGAAGTCCTCACAGCCAAGTACAAGAAATTCAAGCCCAAGTGCAAAAATTAATAGACGACAAAATAGTCGAACCATCAGCCTCAGAGTATAATAGCCCACTTTTATTAGTTCCGAAGAAGTCCCTTCCGGACTCTGACAAGAAGAAATGGCGATTAGTAATTGACTATCGTCAAATTAATAAAAAGCTATTGTCCGATAAATTTCCGCTACCGAGAATTGATGATATTCTAGTAGTAGAGTAGTAGAGCAAAATATTTTTCATGCCTAGACTTAATGTCTGGCTTTCACCAAATCGAACTCGAAAAAAGTTCTAGAGATATAACGTCATTTTCAACGAGCAATGGCTCGTATCGCTTTACGCGATTACCATTTGGCTTGAAAATAGCCCCAAACTCCTTTCAAAGAATGATGACAATAGCATTTTCTGGTCTCGAACCATCTCAGGCTTTCCTTTATATGGATGATCTGATAGTAATCGGTTGTTCCGAAAAACATATGGTCAAAAACTTAACTGAAGTTTTTGACAAATGTAGGAAATTCAACCTGAAACTACATCCAGAAAAATGTTCATTTTTCATGGATGAAGTCACATTTTTGGGACATAAATGCACTGATAAAGGAATCTTGCCAGACGACAAAAAATACGACGTCATAAAGAACTACCCAGTCCCACATGATGCGGACAGCGCTAGACGATTCGTTGCATTTTGCAATTACTATAGGCGCTTTATTAAAAATTTTGCCGACTATTCACGTCACATAACAAGATTATGTAAAAAAGACGTTAAGTTCGAATGGACATCTGAATGCCAGAATGCCTTCGATCACCTCAAAACGGCTCTTATAAACCCAACCTTGTTACAATATCCAGATTTCGCTAAAGAATTCTGCATAATAACTGATGCAAGTAAGCAAGCGTGTGGAGCGGTTTTAACTCAAAACCATAATGGACTCCAACTTCCAATTGCATACGCATCAAGATCCTTAGTAAAGGAGAAAGTAACAAGAGTACTACTGAGCAAGAATTAGCGGCTATTCATTGGGCAATAACGCATTTCCGACCATATATTTATGGTAACCATTTCACGGTTAAAACTGACCATAGACCGCTAACCTACTTATTTTCAATGGTAAATCCAAGTTCAAAATTAACACGTATGAGGCTTGAATTAGAGGAATATAATTTTACGGTAGAATATCTGAAGGGTAAAGATAATTTCAAACAGCTACAAGAAATAACAGGGACAATCCACAAAGTCACTACAAGATATCAAAGTAGACAAAATTCCTGCGCAGGAAAATATCAGGTAGAATTGCCAAGGCAATCTACAGAAAAAGCTTCACAGCCCAACGTATACGAAGTCATTAACAATGACGAGGTACGCAAAGTAGTGACCTTACATATAAAAGATACGCTATGTTTCTTTAAACATGGCAAGAAAATTATTGCAAGAATTGACATTGGTGATCTATATACAAATGGAAATATTGACTTAGGTCAACTATTCCCAAGGCTCGAAAATGAAGCCGGTATATTGAAAATAAACCAATTGAAAATGGCACCGTGGGAAAATATCTTTGATACAATTTCAATAGATAATTTCAAATATATGGGCAATAAAATATTGACTAAATTAAGGGTAGCGCTACTCAACCCGGTGACCACAATAACAAATAATAAAGAAAAAGAAGCTATATTGTCTACACTACATGACGACCCAATACAAGGAGGTCATACTGGCATTACAAAAACCTTGACCAAGGTCAAACGACATTACTTTTGGAAAGGTATGACTCGAGATATTACTGAGTACATACGTAAATGTCACAAATGCCAGAAAGCTAAAATAACTAAGCATAGTAAGACCCCATTAATTATAACTGATACACCTGTACATGCGTTCGATAGAGTTATAGTGGACACAATTGGTCCGCTACCCAAATCTGATAATGGTAATGAGTACGCAATCACATTAATTTGTGACTTGACTAAATACCTAGTCGCGATACCAATACCAAACAAAAACGCTAGTACAGTAGCCTAAGGTATATTCCAATCTTATATTCTAAAGTACGGTCCAATGAAGACGTTCATTACGGACATGGGAACAGAATACAAGAATTCAATTATAAATGATTTTTGCAAGTTTATGAAAATAGACAACATAACATCAACTGCACATCACCAGACAGTTGGAACAGTCGAAAGAAGTCACAGAACTTTTAACGAATACATACGATCTTATATATCAGTTGATAAAACTGATTGGGACGTATGGCTCCAATACTTTGTCTATTGTTTTAATACGACCCCTTCTACGGCACATAATTATTGTCCGTATGAATTAGTATTTGGTAAACTAGTAATCTACCAAAGTACTTCAATAGCATAGCAAACATAGAACCAATATATAACATAGATGATTATGCTAAGGAGAGTAAGTATAGATTAGAAGTAGCATACAAAAGAGCAAGAAATATGCTCGAATTAAATAAGATGAAAAATAAGGAGCTATATGACTTAAATAGTAAGGAATTAAATTTATCTATAGGAGATAAGGTTTTATTAAAAAATGAAGTAGGACATAAACTAGATTTTAAATACACAGGGCCCTATAGAGTAGAATGCGATTCAAAGATTTTTTCTGCGAAGTTTTAAGTTGTGTCCGATTTGCTTCAAACTTATTTTCAAAGCTCTGCATAAGAACTTAATAAATACGTATTTCAGCGATTTGGGAAATTCCACCCGCAACAGTGGTAAATTGGCGGAAAACGGTTGTATGAAAGTTTTTTATTTACGATCAGATTGGCCTCAAACTTATTTTCAAAGATCTTTGTTCAAATTTATTTTAGGGGTGTTTCACACTTTTCGAAAAATCCGTTCCTCCTTGGTGGAAATGGAGGTCAAAGATTTGGTGGGTGACGTTTCGCGCTCAAATTCATTTCCAGAGATCTATAAGAAAATCATTTGAGACGTGTTTCACACTTTTCGCAGAATCCAATCTTTTTCGGGTGGAATGCGAGTCAAAGATTTTTTGGGCGAAGTTTTAAGTTGTATCCGATTTGCTTCAAACTTTTTTTCAAAGCTCTACATAAGAATGTAATGAATACGTGTTTCAGCGATTTGGGAAATTCCACTCGCAACAGTGGTAAATTGGCGGAAAACGTTTGTATGAATGTTATTTGTTTACCGTCCGATCAGTTTCAAAATCATTTCAAATTTGTTTGAGAACATTGATTTAATAACATACGTGCCACGGGCAAAGCCGGGTTATACCCGCTAGTATATGTATATATAAATCAATTTGTAAAATTTTACTTTTATTCAAGAAAAAACCAAAATTTTGCGAAAAGCTTGTTATTATTATTTTTTGTTTTTTTTTTTTAATTTCGATTTTTCATTTATGTTGTTTTTTTTTTATAATAAATTTTTTTTTATATAATTTTTTTTTGGCAGGAGTTCTTTGTATATTTTTTATTTCCTACTTCGATCAACGCAGTGATCTCCTCCCTAATATTTCGTGCAACTGATTAGGTTGCACTATACCTTGATGCACACAACATAGTTTGCGTCATTACAATGTTATAAATATTTATCTTAAATTTTAAATTTGATTATAGTATTGTTGATTGATGCTCTGCTTTTTCTTCGTCTTATTTGGCTGCCTGGGAGCGTTCAGCGTTGCCGGTGCAGGTCATCGCACAGGCCGGGGTTAAAATTGTTCCCTCGCAGTCTTCCGGGCACTTCTATGATGGCTTGGGCAGCTGTTTTATCTCTGGCGGTGGTAATATATTGAAGAGAAAGTGTTTTCTGTGCTTTTAGTTGCTTAGCCTCTTCAGCGAGGAAATCTAGCTCCCTTGCTAGTCTATTTGCATTTTCCCAAGTCAGGGGCTTATTGCTATTATAAAATAGCTTGCATATCTCAGCTTTGCGTTTTTTTATGCCCAGCTGTATGTCGCCACGATTTCTTGGTTTTTTTATTTTCTACGCTTGTTTGATTAACGGCCGGGGCACTGGCTGCTAATCTTCTCGCCCTATACTCATCTAGTGTGATGCGTATGGACATTAGCGACACTTATTTTTGCCCCTTATTCCCTAGAACATTATGTTTTCCGTTGTTGCTATTGTGCTGTAAATTTTATGTGGTTTTACTTGTGTTGCTGCTGCTGTTGTTGTAGTTGACGTTCTTGTTGTTGTTGACTTTCTTTCTCACTGATGTACTTTTTATCCCGCGACGTTGAAGATTAGTGTTTTCTTAAACTGCTTCCAGGCAGGGAATCGAGAACATGGCACGGTCGCCATGTGATATATGTAACGGTGTATTTTCCTTAAAAAGAGTTTATAAGAAAACAGTAGCACGTCAGTGCAGTTTGGCTTGTATGAGGCTAGTGAACCGCGCTGCGTAATATGAGCCAGAGCCAATACATAAAGTGGCTCTGGGCTTGTTTAATGTATAATTGTTATTGTATGCAACAAAGTGCCGAACACTTTATATATAAATAAAGGGTGTTCTGTTAAGGCATATACACACAACACCATACCATATGCAGATGCAGATTAAATAAATTTTTCCATGCAAGCAGTGCGTTCTCTTGGACTTCGTCAAAGCAAGGCGGTCTCGCATTGAGCAGCACGGTAACGGAATATATTGCTCAGTTCGTGGCTGCCTAAGAAGGTGTTTAGCTACGCAGGCTACTAAATGAGATGAGATGGTCAAAGGATACAGAGCCGTTGACTATATGTGGCGACAACGTCAGCACGCAACATATTGCGTAAAAGCACGTCCATTATAAGCGCAGTACATGTGCGGATTTCTACCTTAATATGCTAGCTATACTACATTATGATATTGTCGAATTGATATAGATATAAAACTAAAGGCCCAGTTCGGTCTAAATATCTTAAAAAACTTAACTTTTGGCTGATCTTTTCTAAGACAACTATATAATATAGTAGTCTGCTGAAGTCTGATATGAAATTTCATATATATAAGCTGCATAGTAAAGTTTGTAAATGCCGAGTTTTTTCTAGATATCTCGAAAAAAAATGAATTTGAATAACGTAACGTTAAATAGTAAAATGATTTAAATGATTAATTTTTTAAATTGTTCAGGAAAATTAATTTTTATATTTTTAAATGGCTGATCAGCCCTTGAATAAAAACTATGCTCGAGCTAAAAGAGTTTTTGAAAAATTGTAACCTATTCTTATTTGCTATTTAAGGTTTCTTATTTCCTATGTATATTTTTATTCCCTGAACCCTTTAAAAATGGGTAAAAAGGGTATAATGTATTTGTGCAAATGTATGTAACAGGCAGAAGGAAGTATCTCCGACCCCATAAAGTATATATATATATATTCTTGATCAGCATTAACAGCAGAGTCGATCTAGCCATGTCCGTCTGTCTGTCCGTCTGAAATTTTAGCTGTAGGACCTCCTAGTCCCCGCGCAGATCGATTTTGTTTCCGATATTCGATAACTTGCCAGTTTACAAGTAATCGATAAAAGCAATGAAATATTTTAACCTATTATTATTTGCTATTTAAGGTTTCTTATTTCCTATGTATATTTTTATTCCCTGAACCCTTTAAAAATGGGTAAAAAGGGTATAATGTATTTGTGCAAATGTATGTAACAGGCAGAAGGAAGCATCTCCGACCCCATAAAGTATATATATATATTCTTGATCAGCATTAACAGCCGAGTCGATCTAGCCATGTCCGTCTGTCTGTCCGTCTGAAATTTTAGCTGAAGGTCCTCCTAGTCCCCGCGCAGATCGATTTTGTTTCCGATATTCGATAACTTGCCCAGTTAACAAGTCATCAATAAAAGTAATGAAAAATTTTAACCTATTCTTTTTTGCTATTTAAGGTTTCTTATTTCCTATGTATATTTTTATACCCTGAACCCTTTAAAAATGGGTAAAAAGGGTATAATGTTTTGGGCAAATGTATGTAACAGGCAGAAGGAAGCATCTCCGACTTCATAAAGTATATATATATATTCTTGATCAGCATTAACAGCCGAGTCGATCTCACCATGTCCGTCTGTCTGTCCGTCTGAAATTTTAGATGTAGGTCCTCCTAGTCCCCGCGCAGATCAAGTTTGTTTCCGATATTCGATAACTTGCCAGTTTACAAGTAATCGATAGAAGTAATTTTTTTTTTAGCAAATTGAGCCACCAAATTTGAAATGTAACTTCTAGAATAGTATATATATCAGTATCTTTCACTTTGTACCCATCACAAACTTCCCGATTCCACTTTATAGCTATATATCAAGTAAATAAACCAATATAAGGCACAATTTAAAGCAATTGTGAGAATATACGAATTTTTTAAAGTACAATAAGATCTACTGATAAAAATTACATTGATATCGGGTAAGAAACACAAAAGAAAATATGTTTCGGCTGCCCACGTGTTTGCGGCAGCTTCACTGAATTCTATCAACACCATTGCAATTGCGATTGTATTGTCCTCTGTGCTGCTATTTTAATTGGTTTTTTTCTCATTAAGACTCAATAATTGGTGTGGCTGTTGGGTAGAGGCGGCGGCAGGAAGTGCGGTCTGCTGCGAGTTCGAGACCTTCCGAGGGAAATTTTTGTTTTTTTATTGGCTGGTGTGTTGTTGAGTAGAGGCGGCGAGTTAGAACCCTGCCAAGGAAACTTTTTTTTTTAATATATCTTTATTACTAAAGCAAACGAGCACGTAGCGCGATC
Source organism: Drosophila borealis (assembly GCA_035045885.1). NCBI lineage: Eukaryota > Metazoa > Arthropoda > Insecta > Diptera > Drosophilidae > Drosophila > Drosophila borealis. The sequence goes on along the minus strand of JAWNOR010000269.1, from coordinate 217,693 downwards.
TGCATTTGGTGTTGGAATAAGAGGGTTCAGGGTATCCTCTAGTCGGGAACTCCTGACTAGAACCTCTTACTTGTTTTAATATTTAAATGCATCTTTGTATTCTTTTGTCCATTCGAATTTGACATTCTTTTTGCACAATCTAGTCAAATGCAGTGAATATTGTGCGAAATTGTGAATAAATCGTCTATAATAATTACAGAGCACGACGAATCGTCGTGCACTATCCGCATCAGTATGGAGTGGATAGTTTTGTATAACATCATACTTTTTATCATCCGGAAGGATGCCATGGTCTGTACACTTATGACCGAGGAATGTAACCTCATGCATGCAGAATGAACACTTCTCTGGATTTAATTTTAAATTGTGTTTTCTACACTGGTCAAAAATATTTGACAAATTTTTAACGAATTTGGGGCTACTTTTAAGCCGTAGGGTAATCGCGTGAAGCGATAAGAGCTTGAGCTCCTGGAAAATGATGTTATATTTCTAGATTTCTTATCTAGTTCTTGTTGGTGGAATACACACATTGGATCGAGACATGAAAAATATTTTGCTCGTCCTAATTGGTATAGGATTTCTTCGATTCTTGTGTAGCATGTACTGTGTTGAAGCTACTCTAGCAATACATATCGGGTAGCAACGGTGACGGCGGTTGGCAGCCAATCTTCACAAAATAATTCGGGAAGTATTCACCGAGGCTCCTCGTGGTCGATTTAGCATGGCAGGGCGGGATCCTCTTGCTCCCCAGCTCTTTTGGGTGGGGGGTTCTTTGTGGCCATGTCTCGACCTGCATACACAATTTTATTTTAGGATCCCTACAGAATCTAAATTGAAGACCGATCCTCCAAAGAAACAAAATCTCAAACAGGTATAACTAAACGAGCACTAAAAGTGCCAATACAATGGTGATAGCTTTCATTAGGGCATATATATTCCGTAGAGGCGAAGTCTTGGATGTAAGCTGACTCTCGCGTTCGATACCCGCCCAGCCATGATCTTCAGCGTTTAAGGTTTTGAAGATCCCAAAAAAAACATCCTTCTACGACATTATATCACCATGTCACCCGGAAAGAAAACTTAGTAATTCATATTCAAAATCCGTAATTAATATTTATTATAAACAAAATCATTATTCAAGGAACTTTAATCCTTCCGTTAGATAATCTCCATCTTAGTACAAGTGGCAGTAATGGTTCAACAATAATTCAGTAACTAAACTAGTCAGTTGATATTTTTACAATGGCTCGAAAATTCTTCAAAAATAATTCATTTCATAAACAGTAAAGTTAATATTTTTTTTCTTATTGCGCAAAATAAAAAAATCTCATAATTTCGCTAAAGTGCATTTAATAATTATAGAACAAGACTAGGCAACGAAAAGAATGACATTAGTAAATTGAACTACAGTGTAATTGGCAAAAAAATGTATTATAATATATGTATTATAATAGAGTCAATATAATTGTAGTTGATTGTTAGGTTAAGCTCGAAGCGCATGGGCAAGTCGGAGCGCAGCGCAACCAGCTGATCAGTGAATCAATTATACATATTTGTGTACATATATTTGATTCTGTTAAATATATTCTCTTTTGTGTTGCTTTTGTCTCAGCTAATATTTGAGCGGGGTGTAGGTAAAATCAAAGATAATAAGCATTCACCAAACTGACACGGCCATAAGCATCTCGATCGAAGCTAAAGCGTAATGTGAAACAGAAAGTCGGAAAAAGCTCCGCAGGTGCGCATGTCAACTTGGCTATGCTTATCTGTGCCAAAAATAAGAAAATAGAATCAAAACAAAAGGTACAGACTTACATGTATTCCTCGATGAAAGGCCTTCCAGCGGAGAGTTTGCAGCAAATATTATTTTTTTCTTTAAATTTGCTTTCGTTTGTCTTCTGTGGGGCTTTAAATTGTTTTGATTATTTATTATGGCACAGGAGGGTTTTTAAATTGTGAGAAAAGATACTCTCCGAAACTAAGTGGGCAAAATTCTCAAAAATATATAAAAAAAATTTCTGAAATGACTTGGGACTCTACCCCAACAAGAAGGGGGATAATTTTATACTATTTTTTTTCTCTCTATATACATAAAGATATATATGTATGTATATAGAGGTAAATTTTTGTTTTCACTGCACTTGCACGAGGTTTTTAGAGGGCCCTAATAAATGCACTTTGCGCAAACTTTTGGAACTCTCTTACAAGATTTAATAAGCTATTTTTTTTACTAAAAATAATGTAACAGAAATGCATCTGCACGCTCCGGCCAACTTAATGGTCGATGTCATCTGGGCTTCTGATTAGCGGCGCGTCAATGGGGCCCAAAAAGCTACTCCCTCTTCCGGATTCCAGACTGTGGAAACGGCGCCTGCCCTTTCTTGCTGGCATGAGCAAGGGAATGGCAGCTGATCCGCAGTTGAGGCTGACGTATTTAATGGGGCAGAAATGGCATTGCCGTCCCAAGAAATTACAGTGCCGTCCAATGGGCACACGTGGCGGCTGCCTCAAAATAAGTGGCTTTACTGTCAGAGACGGCGGCGGTAAGATTGATTCCTCCAAAATTACTTTCGGCATGCAGGCAAGAACTGGTTAAAACTGTGACCAGATCTTGGCACAAAGAAATATATACCGGTGTGGTGCTGGTGAGGTGCTGGTGAGGTGCTGGTGAGGTGCTGGTGGCCGGGTGGCGTAGCGAAAGGTTATTCGTCAAACGAACACAAAATTAAGATTTCGCCAATCGGCCACTTTTAGGGTTTTTTGTTTTTGTTCAATTTAATTGGGATTTAAATTTTAAGTACGACTGATGCCCGAGCTTGTTGCTTTTAATTTAATTTTTTTGGTGGGGCTATGTCCGAACCGCCGTAGCCAGACCTTCGATTGTAAAAGTAATTTTGGAAAAAGAAGGGTTATATCCGGGACCTACAGGCTTTTATAGGGTATCAGAGCTTTTTTCTTTCGCGGATTAGATTGAAGATAGCTGCGCTGCCAACGTGCACGCAGGCGCTTTATAGCAGCGGCAGAATCATTCGCAGCTGACCGTGACAGACAAAAGCTGATCGCTATAGCGTCGTTACACATACGCCAGCTGTTAGGATCGCTTACGCGGTTTAATTTAAATAAAAAAACTGCGACCGTTACACCACCCGATAATATCCTACCGTTAGACGGGTATATTAGCGGGAATTATACTCTAATGTAATTGGCATGAAATGTGCCAATTTCTTTTCGTTGCTGATTTTCAAGGGAATAAAAACAATTGCCGAGTTTCTTTTTGACACGGCATTTAATTAACTGGGGAGCCAGTTTAGCATTAAAATTGTGTGAGAATTTACTTAGCGCAAAATTTCGACAGAACACCTCCTGTCCTTCACGAAAAGAAACATGCTTGCTGCGTAAATTATATTGAGCCGCATTGCGCTCATAGGCTTTCCTGATGTTTTTCTGAATATCTGTCCTGAGCAATGCCAAATTGTCAGACCGCAACAGGGGGCCAGCGGTTCTTCCAATAAGGACAACTCCTTCAATAATTTGTAATCGGTACCATGAGTGATCATATCCACCCCGAATACGGCACGGTATGGAGAACACCCAATCGACTGGTGCAGAGCAGACCTTAAGGAGCATGAAATCCCTGTAATATGTTCATCCCAATGGGTCTGATCCTGTTTTAAGTACGAGCGAATGGCGGCGAGTATTGAGCGGTTACCTCGTTCTGCATTGCTCTGCGGTGAATATAGAGCTGTATACAGATGTTCAATGCCAAGTTTGGCTAAGAAGGCATTGAACTCACGAGCTTTGAACTGAGTGCCGTTGTCACCTATTATAGTTTGTGGCACACCAAAACAATGGAAAATTTGTTCAAGAAGAAATTTTTGTATCACAGCTGAGGTGAATTTCTTCAGGGGCTGCAACCAATGATACATGCTAAAGTGATCTAAGACTATTAACAATCCCACATGACCGCTTTTGCTTCTAGGGTAGGGCCCAAGCAGGTCAATATAAAGCTTTTGAAATGGTCTGCAAGTTGGGATGTGAGCCCCCATAGGTGGCCGGAGGGTATAATTTGGAGCCTTAGTTTCTTTACATATCTCGCAATTTCGTATGTATTCACGTACATCTTTAACTAATCCTGGCCAGAACAAATGTCTGCGGATTTTCTCAATAGTTTTTTGCATGCCGGCGTGAGACGACGTTATGCTGTCATGGGCTTGTTTGAGCACATCGACTTTAAGTCGATCAGGCACCCATAGTTTCCATGAAGGACTTCCTTGTGTCGAGTCTCCTCTCGAATGTTCGGTGCGTACATACAAATACTTATCAAAGATTTTTGTGTCCGGAAACTGAGTAAAATTTTGGGAAAATTTGTCTTTAATTTGTACATAGCTAGCGTCCATAAATGTATCGGACTCAAGATCTATTACAGGACCCATGTCTAATTGAGCGATTTCATTCTCAGGCAACCGAGACAAAGCGTCGGGAACAATGTGTTCTTTGCCTTTCCGATGGGAGACGGAAAATTTAAATTGTTGCAGTCTAAAAATCCATCGTGCCAGTCTATCCGATATATTCTGCTGGCGCATAAGCCATAGCAAACTAGAATGGTCAGTAACCACTTCAAATTCCTGGAGTTCCAAATAACATCGGAACTTTTCGATGGCTAATATGACTGCTAGGCATTCACGCTCGGTAACACTATAGTTTCGCTGCGCACGGCTTAACTTTTTTGACATGAAAGCTATCGGCTGTTCTTCATTATCTTCAGACATCTGTACTAAAACGGCGCCAATGCCAAAATCACTAGCGTCACAATGTAAGAAAAATTTCTTCTTAAAGTCAGCATTTTTTAAAACCGGCGCGGATGTTAGCACTGTTTTTAAGTTGTCCATTGCGGTCTGTGCTTCAGGGGTTCACTCAAACTTTTTCTTTGTCGATAATATGTCCGTTATGGGGCAAGTGAGATCGGAAAAATTGCATATAAACCGACGATACCAACCGCAAACTCCTAGAAATACTCGAACTTGCTTCAAGTTTTTTGGCGGCGGCCAATTTACAATACAAGCTACTTTTTCCGGATCTGTGCAAATACCTCCGCTACCAATCACGTAACCAAGATAATGTATACTTGGAATTGGCTTTTAGAAATGTTTAAAGTCAAGTTGGATTTTCTAAACTGCTCAGCGATACGAACCAATACCGCCAGATGTGAACTGAAATCCTCTGACACAATACACAGGTCATCTAAATAACCAAATACGCAGTAGCGCAGGTCAGAAAGAATAAGCTCGTCCATTAACCGACGCATGGTAGACGGCGCGTTACAAAGGCCAAAGGGCATGACCTTAAACTGATATAGCGGTCTTCCGGGGACCGTAAAAGCAGTGAGAGGCTTTGAATCTTCGGAAAGTTCTATTTGCCAAAAGGCGTCTTTCAAATCTAGTTTGGAAATTATATTTGCCTTAGGTAGCCGCGAAAAAATGCCATCGATGCTCGGTAGCGGATAAGCATCTTTTTTTGTGGCGTCATTCAGTCTTCGAGCATCCAGACAAATGCGAACCTTGTTGGGCTTAAGGACGAGTCGCATAGGCGAGCTCCAGGCGCTTACCGACGGCTCAATAACTCCAAGCTGCAACATGCGATCAATTTCTGCGGCCGGACTTACAGGGTAGAATCTTTGTTTCACTGGACGTGCGTCTCCTATATCTATATGGTGTTGGATCAATGTTGTGCGGCCTAATCTATCAGAAGCGTTGGCGAACAACTGCTTTACTACGTGCAGCTGTTGCGTTTGCGGGCTATTTAAGGGATATACAATCGACTCTGTTTCCTGCTCTTTTTCCATTGATTTTAGCTCTACAGAATTTATAATGCTTGGCGCAAGCTCAAAGGCTCTCCAAAAATCATGACCCAAAATTAGATTTTGGTTTCCTTCGAATCACATACAGTTTCAAGGACTTGGTAGACGATTTATACTGCAATTTAACTTCAAGCACTCCGATGTCTTTCTGACTATGGCCATCTGCTGTTCTGACATGGCTTAAATTCCGGCATTGCGGTAAAATCTTGTTGCGCAAGCGTAGAACCTATGCAGCTAATATTCGCGCCTGTATCCAATAGACCAAGCTCGGTAAATGTTAAAAATGACACTTCGGCATAGCTGCGCATATAAGCTTGCTATATTGCTTGATTTTTGAATAATAATTTTTCAAGCGCTGCGTACGCTGAGAAATACGGGGTTTTTTTTCATAAAAAATCTTATTTCGGACATGCAAATAATTAGCTAACCGTTCATGATACGGTAAAAACGGTAATTTAATAGTTTAAGCTATTTCTACATTTTTGGAATGTGATTTTAAAATCGGTGTAGGGACCAAGCTTTTGCTTCGGTCCACACAAGTACAAAGTTCGTATGGGAATTAATTAGATTTTTGGGGGCATCCGACTGCTGCTGGACCCTTCTGTTGTTTTTCCGAAGCTTTACGGATACAGTTTTGGCAGTTTTGGAATTTTTTGGACTTATAAATGTTGGGTGCCCCGCATCCGGAACAACGTATACGGCGGTCAGCAAGTCACTTTTCCCACAGATGCCCTTGCTCTTCGCAGTTCCAACATTTAAGGTTGGCATGACATCTACGAATTGCTGCGATGTCAAAGTTTATATCTTCTGAATTTTCTACCTAGTCCATATACTTGGCGATGGACAATAGTCCTGGATTTATTTATACCATCAGTGCGACAAATGAGCTCATGAACTAAATTCTCGTTCATGTGGACCAATCTACGTAGATGGACAACTGAACTTATTGACTGGTATAGCAGTTTATGTCGGGTTTCGGGTAATAAATTATTTTTTAAAATTTCGATTAGCTCCTCCTCGTCAATTTTAATTGCAAATTTATCGATCAGTGACGCTACTGCGTCATGGATCGACACAAATGGTTCCCCAGGGTTTTGCTTTCTAGCTCTTACCAGTTCTTTGCTCATAAAATCGGAGTGATCTTTGTACCGATGGCGAAGTGCAGTACAAAATTCTGTCTAGACTAAGTGGTCTACCTGCTTGTGGTACTGCCAGTACCAGTCACGGGCTTTGCCTAAAAATAGCACATGTATGTGCTTACAGAGACCCATAAAGTCGCTGTCTAAAGTTTCGTCAGTCAAGTTTTGACTCTATATATAAATTCTTCTACCCCTAATCCTTCGGTAGACCCATCAAAATGGAGATTCCATTTTTGCATGGTGTCAGCAATTTTTCCATTTCGGAATGACGAACTACTAGGCGACACCGGGATCGGGGTTGGCAACACTCTTGGAAAGGGTGGTGCTTGTATTTGCAATGATGACATAACGCGAGTGATTGATTGTTCGATCATCTCCTGAATCCTATAGTCCACTCCCAGATTTTGACGGGTATTATTGGACTGAGTGGGTCTTCCTCTTCTTCTTACACCAGGAGCTGGTCGTGCAGGAGCTGTCTCAGGTGGATTTCTGCTTTTGCTAGCGTCGAGTCCTGATTGTGGTACATCACTAACATCTAATAACCTTGCTGATGGATTCTCGCCACTCTGGGTCGAAGCTGGATTAAGAGATTTTGCAAGACTGCGCGTTACCGTTCTCCCGATGTTCGTAGATGGAGGCGGAGCAGATTTTTTTCCTCTCGGCGAGCAATCTCCAACAACTAATTTAATTGAGGCTGAATCAATCACAGCACTACAATTGGGACATTTAGCATGGTTTACCGACCAACCTTCCAAGCAAAGTTTGTGGAAAACATGCCTACAAGGGGTGCAATAGCAAGACTGTGTGTTGTCCATTACTTACTGGCATATACCACAGTGGTTATCAGCTGTCTCTGACGACGGCTGTACATTTGGTGGGCTGCGTAAAGGCAACATGATTCATTAATATTTTCCTGATTTGTGACATTGGTAACATAATAAAGTAGAAGTTATTCAAATTTTTTTTATTAATTTTTTTTTTTTAATAACGAAATATAATCGCCGCAATGAAAGTAAGTAATTTATCTGGATTATTGAAACTACTGTAGAAAACGGTTTGTAACATTCAATATTTTAATCTAGTCAGAAATATTCGGCAAGGATATGCAAAGCAGCATATGGCCAAGTTCCGGGCAACATTCTAACTATCTTTGATAGTATCGTTAATACAAAACCATTCCATCTAACTTTATAACTTTTGGCTCCACGAAGACTGAGATTCCCTTAACCATCAACAAGCTATCAAGTAGCAATCAGTACTGATATCTTAGCAAAATATGCAGTATTCTAAAATTGTATTTGAAAGTATTTATACCTAAGCAAACCTAATCTGTTGTTTCTCCAAAATTATAAGAAAGAAAACGAGCAAATGTATGGGACCGATTGTATAGCTGGTGTTAATAACTATAGTCGTGTTTATATATAGGCACTCAACAAGATAGTAAGGTCAGATTCTCGGCATAATTCAAGCTCTGAATTGTAAGCATCGTAGTCATAATTACTATCTTGTATACTACCAGTCTCTGCGCATGCGGAAGATAGACTCAACCAGTCACATCGACGTCAGCGTGCGTGAACAATAATATAAAGACTCATTTTTATTTTTATTTTTTTATATTCAACCTCGGGCCCCACGTTGGGCGCCAAAAATGTATTTAGCATGTACTGTGTTTAAGCTACGCTAGCAATACATATCGGGTAGCAACGGTGACGGCGGTTGGCAGCCAATCTTCACAAAATAATTCGGGAAGTATTCACCGAGGCCCCTCGTGGTCGATTTAGCATGGCAGGGCGGGATCCTCTTGTTCCCTAGCTCTTTCGGGTGGCGGGGTTCTTTGTGGCCATGTCTCGACCTGCATACACAATTTTATTTTAGGATCCCTACAGAATTTAAATTGAAGACCGATCCTCCAAAGAAACAAAATCTCAAACAGGTATAACTAAACGAGCACTAAAAGTGCCAATACAATGGTGATAGCTTTCATTAGGGCAAATATATATTCCGTAGAGGCGAAGTCTTGGATGTAAGCTGACTCTCGCGTTCGATACCCTCCCAGTCATGATCTTCAGCGTTTAAGGTTTTGAAGATCCCAAAAAAAAAACATCCTTCTACGACATTATATCACCATGTCACCATGAAAGAAAACTTAGCAATTCATATTCAAAATCTGTAATTAATATTTATTATAAACAAAATAATTATTCAAGGAAATTTAATCCTTCCGTTAGATAATCTCCATCTTAGTACAAGTGGCAGTAATGATTCAACAATAATTCAGTAACTAAAACTAGTCAGTTAATATTTTTACAATGGCTCAAAAATTCTTCAAAAATAATTCATTTCATAAACAGTTAAGTTAATATTTTTTTTTCTTATTGCGCAAAATAAAAACAAATCTCACAATTTCGCTAAAGTGCATTTAATAATTATAGAACAAGACTAGGCAACGAAAAGAATGACATTAGTAAATTAAACTACAGTGTAATCGGCAAAAAAAAATGTATTATAATAGAGTCAATATAATTGTAGTTGATTGTTAATTTTATGGTCGAAAAAAATTATGGGCATCAGAAGGTTAAGCTCGAAGCGCATGGGCAAGTCGGAGCGCAGCGCAACCAGCTGATCAGTGAATACAATTATACATATTTGTGTACATATATTTGATTCTGTTAAATATTTTCTCTTTGTGTTGCTTTTGTCTCAGCTAATATTTGAGCGGGGTGTAGGTAAAATCAAAGATAATAAGCATTCACCAAACTGACACGGCCATAAGCATCTCGATCGAAGCTAAAGCGTAATGTGAAACAGAAAGTCGGAAAAAGCTCCGCAGGTGCGCATGTCAACTTGGCTATGCTTATCTGTGCCAAAAATAAGAAAATAGAATCAAAACAAAAGGTACAGACTTACATGTATTCCTCGATGAAAGGCCTTCCAGCGGAGAGTTTGCAGCAAATTTTATTTTTTTCTTTAAATTTGCTTTCTTTTGTCTTCTGTGGGGCTTTAAATTGTTTTGATTATTTATTATGGCACAGGAGGGTTTTTAAATTGTGAGAAAAGATACTCTCTGAAACTAAGTGGGCAAAATTCTCAAAAATATATAAAAAAAATTTCAGAAATGACTTGGGACTCTACCCCAACAAGAAGGGGGATAAATTTATACTATTTTTTTCTTCTCTCTATATACATAAAGATATATATGTATGTATATAGAGGTAAATTTTTGTTTTCACTGCACTTGCACGAGGTTTTTAGAGGGCCCTAATAAATGCACTTTGCGCAAACTTTTGGAACTCTCTTACAAGATTTAAAAAGCTATTTTTTTACTAAAAATAATGTAACATAAAGGCATCTGCACGCTCCGGCCAACTTAATGGTCGATGTCATCTGGGCTTCTGATCAGCGGCGCGTCAATGGGGCCCAAAAAGCTACTCCCTCTTCCGGATTCCAGACTGTGGAAACGGCGCCTGCCCTTTCTTGCTGGCATGAGCAAGGGAATGGCAGCTGATCCGCAGTTGAGGCTGACGTATTTAATGGGGCAGAAATGGCATTGCCGTCCCAAGAAATTACAGTGCCGTCCAATGGGCACAAGTGGCTTTACTGTCAGAGACGGCGGCGGTAAGATTGATTCCTCCAAAATTACTTTCGGCATGCAGGCAAGAACTGGTTAAAACTGTGACCAGATCTTGGCACAAGGAAATATATGCCGGTGTGAGCTGGTGAGGTGCTGGTGAGGTGATGGTGAGGTGCTGGTGGCCGGGTTGCGTAGCGAAAGGTTTTTCGTCAAACGAACACAAAATTAAGATTTCGCCAATCGGCCACTTTTAGGGTTTTTTGTTTTTGTTCAATTTAATTGGGATTTAAATTTTAAGTACGACTGATGCCCGAGCTTGTTGCTTTTAATTTAATTTTTTTTGGTGGGGCTATGTCCGAACCGCCGTAGCCAGACCTTCCGATTGTAAAAGTAATTTTGGAAAAGAAGGGTTATATCCGGGACCTACAGGCTTTTATAGGGTATCAGAGCTTTTTTTCTTTCGCGGATTAGATTGAAGATAGCTGCGCTGCCAACGTGCACGCAGGCGCTTTATAGCAGCGGCAGAATCATTCGCAGCTGACCGTGACAGACAAAAGCTGATCTCTATAGCGTCGTTACACATACGCCAGCTGTCGTTACACTTACGCAGTTTAATTTAAATAGGAAAACTGCGACCATTACACTTGGCAGTAGGTCGACCCGTCTTAACTTGGGTTCTATCTGTTAGTCTTAGTTTATTTTAATAAAAATTACTTGAAATTGGTTCTGTTTCTAAACCAAATATGTCACTGTATTTAGAGCATAGATCAGTAAGCCTTTTTTTAAATTGTTCAGGGAATTTTAATTTTTTCAGGACTTCATTATTTCAATTGTAATAGTTTGCAATTTGTGTTTTAATTTCAGAATCTTCTTTTGATTCGAATTTAACTTGTGGATTTTGTATTTTTTTTATTTTTATTTGTTGAATATAAAATTCGAACTATTGCCCTATTACTTGCTACTATACTGTTAGCTATTCATACAGCAGGGTGAATTTCGTTTTTTGGTATCAATACAGTATTTTCATTGGTCAGAAGTGTAATTTTCCTCACTACTTCTGATCTAGCTGGTAATAATATTGAGTTATCAATATCAATATGTAATACGGGTACATGTATTTGATAATTAAGAGATTGTGGTTTCATGATGAATTATTCATCATATGGGGAATCTATTATGCAATTAGATTTTCTGCTGAAGTCGAGTTTGTAGTAGCCGAGTGGGAACAGTTCTTGATTGTTAGAAACTTTAGGTGCTACCCTCGCAATTAGCTCACACACTTTTGCATATTCCTTTTGATGTCTGATTTGGCACGTAGGCAGATCATACGATAATGCAGTTAAACTGAGGAGCGATCGCGAAAGCTTTTATCACCGTTACAGCTAGGTCTATAAAAGGAGCGGGCGACCGCGTGCGACAGTCTTCAGTTCAGATTGGAAGCGAAAAGACGTATTTCGTCAAGAAGATTAAACAGTGTAAAAACGAAGTCTAAAGTAAAAATAAGTAATAAAAATAATAGAAAGCGTATTGAAGCAGACGTGCGAGTGGAAAAGTGTTGTAAAATCTAAGTAGTGAAAGATATTGAAACAGGTGATTTTATATTAGCCTAGTATCAATGGATTGGTGTTTGACCCTTGTTTAATTTTACAGCCTCGTGGCAGGGGTGCTGCCGCAAGCGCTGGTCCGCTTCTCAACAATCTCTTGGTGCTCGGAGACAAGGGTAGTAAATCTACTCCAAGGAGATTTCGGAACCGTGCTAAAGTGCCACATTCGAGACTGCAGTTGATGATCATCAAATATGTCTGGCGTTAAGTGACTTATATAAATGGATACCAAAGTCACAAGTTTATTCAGATCCACAAGAAATTATGACTTAAAATCTGTGTTGCGTAGTGTAATTGATTATTTATTCTCCTTTGTGCTACCTTCGTCGCTCTTATTGAGAGAATGGGAATTAGAATTGACAAAGAGTAAAGCGCACGAACAAGCTAAAAGATAAAAGCAACTACAATTAGTAAAACAGAAGCCATCTGAACGAAATTCGAAGCACGCATCCATACTTACATCACATTAAACTTAAATTTTTGACATTGCGATCAGCGGATGTCTACCTAATCTATTCCCATTGATCGAAGCTAAAGTAAATTTAAGCAACTAAACAAACATGAAAAAAAATGTATTATATTGAATTAAAAATTAGTCGGTAGATATTAGAGTTAAGCAGCAGTAGTAATATTCCTTTTGACCTATGTATATATTTGGCAAGGGTAAGGTTGTGACATTTATATGCACGTCAATATTTATATATATACTTACAATTAACTTTCTTTGTACAAAGGCAACAATGATACCCATACAATAATACACCTACACACACCCACCAACATCGACGTCATATTGGGCCCAAGTGCACGCAACGATGGAAGTATGAGTGAGTTAATATAGAGTAGTGAGGACTATTTTTTTGTATATCTGTTGTATATATATATATATTGCCAACGTGAGCGTAAGATAACAGTTTTCTTCAGTAAGTTATGTTGGAAAACTGAAGTTATTTTGTTGAACAAAAATCAGTATATTATTATTTTTAAAATCATGAATTCGAATTTGAATGTTTCGGTTAATCTTAGGGAATTGATAATTCGCTTGTAATATAATCATGTATCTTGAGATCAACGGCTTGCTTCAATTAAATGATTTTGTTATATTTTAATATGAATCGGTGAATAATTATCTTGTCTATCGAGTACCATGCTGAATTCTGTTGAAATGCGTTAATGCGTTAGAGTCTCGCATAGGGTTAACCTACGATTTTCTGGTTGCTATGTTAGGGAGGGTAGAGACGAGGGACAACTATCACCGAGATCCCTCCATTAGGCATATTGGATCCCGAGTTTTGTGGTGTTTGTCGGAACACTTAATTACAGGATAGGGAAATAAAGATAAATTTTATGATAGTATTTGATCGTGTTTTTTTTTTTGAAGCGAACTTGATATTCTTCATGTCAGTGTATTGGTGTTGATAGGAAGATTGGGCGAGGAAGAACCCCGACCACGACGAGCTAAATTGAGCAAAAGCAAGAAGTACGCGTCCCCGAACCCAACGCCCCGCGACCAACGTAAGCCACTAAGGGCGAAAACGCCATAGAGGGTTACAAATGGACGTGGACACTCCATGTAGAAGGCAGCATCGACTGCCCCCCGTATACACGTGGACACTACGTAAGAATTGGCGCCCAACTAAGGGGCAGAGTATGATTTGCAACTATCCTAGATAATATTTGGATTTCGCGGCTATATCTCCGATTACAGCTAGTTTTCAAAGTATTGCTATGGAAGGGATGCCAAAGATCGTTTAGTTTAGTTGAGATTATATTTCCCCGGAATGCTCTGGTTATCCAAACTAAATTACATATGATTTGTTTTCAAGTTATTAAAAGGGTTTTAGATAAGCGTAGTTGAAAATTGTAAGAACTATTTTCGGAATTAGCGACTACAATTCATGAATTGGATTGGTCGACCATAATAGACTCGTAAAAGTCTAACAACGTTAAGTATATTTAGTACTCCTTGTGATAGTATAAATTTGGTTTAAGCGCTCTTGAAGGTATGGAACTACAATTATCTGGAACTATTCGGAAATTGACCTATTTATCATGAGAAGCTTGATTCCAAATCTGCAATAGAAATCATTACATATAATAGACGACAACAAAGGAAACCCAATTTCGCCTAATTATTTCAACAGTATTTAGCATTAGGGAAAAGGACAGACAGCTTGAGAGAGTTCTCAGTTGAGAGTGATTGACGTGTTTTACTTGTGCTCCAAGACAATGTCCCGCTAACATAAAACTTGCAGATCCGTATTTTTTTAAACCACAACGCGTGGACTTGCTGTTTGGAGCTAGTTTGTTTTATGAGCTTCTCATCGTCCAGACCTGAAGATTCAATATTCAAATTTTCTAAAGGAATAATTGGATCTGGGCCATATGTCGCCTGTCTCTCTAAAGTCCGTCGGTCTTTGTAAATATGTTCTCCATCATCACTGTGTCTTTAAAGAAGACAGTTCAACGACAAAGTTGCGAGTCGTGAATGCGTATGTGAAAACAATTTGGACTGGACAAATTGCTTGCTAGAAAGGCCAGAACTCGAGCTAAGAAAAAAGGTCCTTGTTACGTCAAATTCCTTCGATGAGATATCTGCCCCTTGTAAATACGCTAACTCATTTGATACAATTCAGCGTATATTCGCATATATCAGCGCTGGACGCAATTCGATCATTGGAAATAACAGACGCTAATTATGCTATTGTACTTAATTTATTGGAGAAATGGTTTAATAATAGACCTTTGGTTTTACAGGCACACATACTAGAGATATTGGGGCTCAAGAGGGTGGCAGGTGGATCGGCCGTGGCGCTAAGGGAATTGTCCGACCAATTCAACGCACACATTCGCGCATTAAAAAGCATGGACCACACTGAACAGAGCGCTGGATGCATCATTGTGCAGATTATCCTACGAAAGCTGGACCCATCATCACAAGCCAAACGGGAAGAAAGGCTAGAGGATTCGACGTTCGTCAACTTGATACCATCGTGGGAGCATATGTCTACGTTTCTGGAGCAGAGATGCCGAGCAATGGAAACCGTAAATTTTGCTATGCCAAGCTATGCCCCTAGTCAACAGGTGGGAAAAACAAGAGCAATTAACTCAAGTAGATCGTCATTTATCCCCACTAACCACGACGCCCCAGTCTGCGTTTTTTGTGATTGCCCTGGTCATGGCATATATAAATGTTCTCGATGTGAAAACTTGTCCCCTGCATTACGGCTTAGGGAGGCAAAACGACTTGCATTGTGCTTGAATTGCCTAATGAAAGGCCTCTTGGCTACTGTTATGGTGTTCGTTAAAAATCACTCGAGTATCTGAGTACTCAACATGCCTCACAGCCCTGGTAGCGCCTACCATAACTAATAGTCAACCGAATTTTACAATCAACACTACAAATTAGAACATTCCCGCTAACATAAAACTTGCAGATCCGTATTTCTTTAAACCACAACGCGTGGACTTGCTGTTTGGAGCTAGTTTGTTTTATGAGCTTCTCATCGTCCAGACCTGAAGATTCAATATTCAAATTTTCTAAAGGAATAATTGGATCTGGGCCATATGTCGCCTGTCTCTCTAAAGTCCGTCGGTCTTTGTAAATATGTTCTCCATCATCACTGTGTCTTTAAAGAAAACAGTTCAACGACAAAGTTGCGAGTCGTGAATGCGTATGTGAAAACAATTTGGACTGGACAAATTGCTTGCCAGAAAGGCAAATTCCTTCGTTGAGATATCTGCCCCTTGTAAATACGCTAACTCATTTGATACAATTCAGCGTTTATTCGCATATATCTATAAATTCATACACAGAAGCATGCATCCTGGACTAACAGTGTGTGATATACAAAATGGGACCCATCTCTTACTGCGGCTCGTTCAGAGAGCACACCTGTGGGAAGAGATTAAATCACTGCGATCGAGCTGTTAAGCCATCTAGTTGTATCGCATCACTTAACCTTTTTTTGGATGAGTTCGGCATTCTTAGAGTTGATGGGCGCCTGAATAACTTTTCGCTGGATTTCGAAGCTCGCCATCCAATAATTCTTCCGCGGCACCATCCCATCACAGATTCAGTCATTACAAGGTTTCACAATCAGGACTTACACGCTCCTCCACGGGCACTCCTTGCTCATATTCGGTTCCAGTATTGGCCGATTGGTGGAAGGAAGACCGTATCCAACGTGGTTGGCAAATGTGTGAGATGCTTTCGTGCCAAGCCACGATTAGTAGAGCATAAATTGGCTGATCTTCCCAAAGAACGTTTGTCTGCTTGTCGAGCCTTTGGAGTCTCTGGCGTTGACTATTCTGGACCATTTTTCTATAAGCCGGACGTACGTAATAAAGCTCCAGTCAAATGCTACATGGCTGTCTTCGTCTGCTTCGCGACTAAAGCAGTTAAACTGGAGCTGGTCAAGGATCTGTCGACGGTTTCATTCTTGGCGCCCTTTCATCAGTCACAATCATATTGACTCAGTGTACAAGTTTTGCATGGCTGACTCCATTGATTGGAAGTTTATTCCCCCTCGTTCGCCACATTCTAGCGGTATTTGGGTAGCAGCAGTGAAGACAGCAAAGCATCATTTTTATCGTGCTGTTGGCTCTTGCGTTCTTAACTTCGAAGAACCACATAGCATCGATAATTAACTCCAGGAAATGTTTCCCCTTTCAGAAGATCCCGCAGACTTAGATGTGTTAACTCCAGCTAATTTTTTGATTTGTAGACCCAGCTCATCGTTCGATGAGCCTGATGTTACGCACCTTCAATTCAATCGTCTGGATGGCTGCCAACGCGCTACATACCTCCAACAACTGTTTTGGTCCCGCTGATGTCGCTCCCATAATCAAAATTAAGAAAAGATTGTCTGTCCTCTTCGGGTATCCCTTCCAATACGGTAGCATTATTTGAGCACCACTTTCACAACTTGAAGTCCCCACTTGCCAAGATTCCAGCCGTCTGATTAAGAATTTCCTTTGCTTCTTGAATTGAGTCACCCCCTGAAATGAGTCATCAACCTAGAAGTCACGACGCAGAATTTGAGATCCAATTGGAAAGTTAATTTCCTCATTCATAGAGAGCTGATGCATAACACGGACAGAGAGAAATGAAGCTGGCTATGTTCCGTATGTAACTGTATCCAGCTTAAAAATCTTAACATCCTGTTCTGACGAATCTCGGCACAGAATGCATTGGAGAAAATTGTCCAATATCTCCTATTAGGGAGACCGAGAAATTACGAAAGCGAAGAAGGCTGTAAAACAACGAGGCTTATTTTCCTTTAAAAAATTTGAATATTGAATCTTCAGGACTGGATGATTTTGTAGTTTGCGTTTCAGGGCTTGTTGGTATGACGTCCGAAACCATTCGAAACTGCGATTGAAGGGTAAACAAACTGAATATTGGTCACTATTCAATCTGATGTAGTGTGTATATGCATTTAATAAAACCCTGTATTTAAATACATAAGCCGCATACAATAATAAACATAAAGCCAAAAGCGCAGAGCCACTTGTCTTTATTGACCATATACCAAGAGGACCATATATGTACTCACGAATGCATGCACATACCACACACTCTCTCTCTTTTAATTATGCTCTGCTGCGACAGAGCTGTACATATAATAATATCTGTATCTTAGGTTTTGAAGCCGACAGAGTTTCGAATAAAGAACATTCTGAAAATTATTATAAACCAGCACTGATGTGCATGATCTTTTTCTCTACATGGCGACCTTGACAAGTGTCACCCAACGAGGGAATATTCTATGCAATACCATCAACCACAATAAAAATAGTAACAAGATGGAACAGCAACAGAAATAACAACAGCAAATAAAACAAAGAACAATCCAAGAGCCGTCGCCTGGCAACGACGCAATCCGGAAACAAACCAGTACTTGGTATGAATTAAAAATGTACACTCAACATACACCCACTAGGCACAGCCACAATAAGCAGCAACGATAATATCAAAATGCGCTACAGCTACAGATCAAGAACACCGACGTTCACAGAGGGAACACCAATAACGCAAACGGATGTACCAATATTTAAAGAAGGGCTGGAGACTAGCCTGCGAGACTGGCCCAGGCCCGTACAAGAGAAGGATTCCTGCGAGGGAGCGTCAGCGTGCCAGTACCGGCGACGCCAAGCTGAAGCATAGGAAACAACGAGGATGCGAAAAAGCCAAACTCATCAACAGGAGGCATCTGGCCATCATGCTGTTGAAGGCAAGGGTCGAGGACAAGGCCCGCCAACAGCGACTACAGGAGGAGCTGAAGCAGATCAACACCCTCTTGCAAAACAGGAAGTAGCGCTTAATTTTTTAAGTAACAACCTTGCGCTTTCGCTAGGTACGAAAACCAACGATTGTCTCAGTTCAAATAACTAACAAACTCTTTGTAGTGTAAACTTATTCTAAGTAAACTATTGTAAACTTGATATTTACTAATGTTTGTGGGGGAGGCGTCAAATAAGTAGTCTTTATAATAATGGCACTTTATTAGGAACCTTCGGCTGCATATAACGAACTATACTAATTGCAACATAATTGTGAACATTCGTTTGTTGGGATGGAGTGGACTGTATGGATTGATTGGAGGGAGCTGTTGCTTGTGGCATGGAGACTACCGTAGGGCTCAATTGTGGAGTGTCACTACGATGCAAGAGCGTATTGTGACGACCCTTGCACGTAAAACAATTGTGAGCACTTGTGCAATCCCTTAACTGATGACCCCTAGCGAAACAGTTCAAACATAGTTTTTTGCTATTTAAGTTCCGTTCGTTGACGGGCATTTGGAGAAATCGTGGGCACAGACGGATGGGGTGATTCTCCCTGGAGCATAATTTGCAGGCTTGCGGCTTGTTAGCGACCTTATTCTCAAATGAGTTAAGCCTTCTAGTGGTAGGAGGTTCTGTTCGAACAATTCTGGAGTGCGCTGGAGTATTTGCGCTTGGCTTAAGCTCTTCTATCGCTTCTAGAATGCGATAGCGTTCTAAGAGAAGGCTATTATCCAAGATGAGATGTCGTTATTTTTGGAGGTGGACTGTTCCCATAAGGAGAGTGTTAATTTGGGTAATTTGGAGGAACATAGGAACACGAGGATACAGTCCCAGTTTTCTATGTTGATTTCGGATAACTCCAGAGCTGTTAAGCAACCTTGAATGGTGCTCTGAAGTTCCTTAATTGCCGTTCCAGACTCTTGGGAGATTGGCTGCAGGTTGAAAAGAATCTTGAGCTGGCTGTTGACTAACAATTTTCGGTTCTCAAAACGCTCAGTCAGATTGGCCCAGGCTGATCGGAAGCCATCATTAGTCAAAGGTGACTTCGATACAATCGCCTGAGCCTCACCGCTGGTTTTCGCATTGAGATGGAATAATTTCTCGATCTCTGATAACCTAGGATTATTTATGTAAATTGCGGTAAAGAGGTCTCGAAATGTGGGCCAACGTATGTAATCTCCGCTGAAGATTTCTGTGTCGCAAGGAGGTAAGCGACACCCGGTGGGAACATATGTCGGAATGGTGGACTGAGCGGATGGTCTATTTTGGGCGTTAGCGGTATCGATTTGCTCGCTAAGTTTAGCGGCGCATCTCTCATATACCATGTAACAATAGTCGTACTTGGACTGCATAACTGAAATGGTTTCCATTGAACCGGCTTCCGAGATTATTGTTGAGCCGACCTCGTACTCTTTTTCAACCTTGTCCCACAAGGCTCGCACTTGGTCCCGACGGACCTGGCACGTATAGAGAGACGGGTCAGAGCCTCCAGGAGTGTTTATTTTTGCCTCAAACTGACTTAGCCGATCAGTGACCGCAATAAACTTGATTAAGGCCGCGTCTGTCATATTTTGGGCCGTTTTGGTATTAGCTCGCGTGGAAATCGGACTAGATCTTGTGCTAATGGTTGCCTTAGTGCGTCCGACTGCAGTGGTCAGGGATGCTTCGCTTTTAGCTTTGGATGGCGGGCGACTTATTTTTATCAGTGGACTTGGCCTCGAACTAAGAGGTGCCTTAACAGTTCCCCTTGGCGTGGACGCGGATGATTCGCTTTTAGTCCGGGACGATGTTTCCCTTTCGACTCTAAGGGCTGCTGTTGGAGACGGAGAAGTTCTGGAGGAGCTTGCGGACGGAACTGCTAATTGATGCTTTGTTTCTTGCCCTTTGCCAGTTGGCATACTAGGCGGAAGCGATTGGGTAGGAAAACAAAGGTGCTCGCTTCTAGTAGTAGAGGTTGCGATGCTTAAAACAAAGAAACACTCGAATGCCGATACAGGTGAATAATCGAGGTTATAATTCGATTGAGATTGCGGAAGATTTAAATAATGTTGCTTAAAATTAAAAATTTATTTGATTTGATCAATTTAATTAATAAATTTATTTCACTTGGTAATTTAAAAAAAATACGATTATTTATTAAACAAGGGAAATAATAAAGAATTTCGATGCTCGTTTTCGATAATTTTATTATTATATTAGTCTTTGAGTACGGTAACGGTTGGTTTATTTGTACCTTTTTGTGGTACTCATAAAATACCCATTATTGTGGCTGAGTACACACCTCTGACAAATGGAGAACTTCGAAGTTAATGTGTAGTGTTTTTGTTTATTTACAATAAATTAGTAGTATTATTAATCTATTAATTATGATTGTTGTGTTTTTATTGGTGCGTCTCGGAACAAGAGTAATTGTATGGGAATGTGTGCAATTGCATAAAAACGTGTAATTGGAGTACGGATCGGCAGCTGTTTATTTTTACATATGTGTGTGGTGTGTACATGCGCACATACGCCGGTTGTAATTGCAATGCGTTATAATTGTAATTTGTGCTGTGATATTTCTGCTATTGTATATTGTGCACTTAAAAATATTATATGTGGACTCGCATAGTACATATGATTTTGTGGATTTATTTATCGGATGTGTGTACTATGTGGTTGCACAAATATATTTTGTTGCACTATGCAATAAATCATAATCTATAAAATAATAATGTTAAGTATAGTGTCTATTCAAAATGCATATGGGCAATTATATTCGGATTGAATATATGTATGTACGTATGTATGTATGTACAATACGCGCTGGTGAACCTGGTGTATGTTTGTGTGTCGGACCAAGAACATGAATTAACAAAATTAATTAGGAAACAATATTATGAAGCAACTTGTCGGATTAAATGCGGACACGTAATTATTTTTTTATAGTTAGGAAAGTGCACGAGTGCGTACGTATGTACATACAAAAAAATGTTGAAGTGGATTTCTTTTGTAGTTGGAAGTAACTACCACAAAATTTAACTAAACTGTTTTTAGTTTTGATCGGATAATTTATATATATTTGTATATATATATATATAATATATATATATTCAGAAAATTGCCAATCACTTTTCTTAAAGAGAAAAATATGGCGGAAAAATATGGCGGATATTGCCGAATATATATAAAAAAGGAAATTTTGTATGTTACTTATCTTTGCCAAAAAACTTGTGTAGGGGCGAACGGTTTATATAAATCCGGCTCGAAGGACCACTGTTTGTGGGGGAGGCGTCAAATAAGTAATCTTTATAATAATGGCACTTTATTAGGAAGTTTCGGCTGCATATAACGAACTATACATTTGAAGTGATTTTACATATATTTGGTTGGAGTTATGGAGGTGGAAAGGAGACCACAAGGAGAGTGCTGAGCGCATCTTGGATGGAATTAGTGAGTGAGTCTCTCTCAGTGAGTGAGTCTGTCTCACTGAGTGACTCTCTCACACTGAGTGAGGCTCAGTCAATGCTGTGTTCAGACTAGCAATGAACTGGCATGAACATTCTCCCCCCCCTGGCAATATGCAGATTGCAAGGATTCCTATTGCGTGCATGTGCCAGAGAGTATCCATCCAAACTTAGTATTTTGAGCCATCGGCAGACCGCCTTGGCTCGGGAGGATACCTGGTAGGATGATGTCTGGGTAGACGTCGGCGCCGAGTACCAAGGGTACTGGAAGTGGACGGAACCAGTCGTTGTCCGCCAAAGCGACGTTGCTAAACGGGTCCTTCATGTCCGCTCTGACAGCTCGGGCTGGAGTTATGCAGCTGAGTTGCGGGTCAGCCATTAAGACCACCTCTCGAGACATCTGAGTTGTCTTGGAGCGTAGCACGGCTGTGCACGCTCCTTCTGCGCCAATGCGTGTGACGGAAAGACCATAGGCCCTTGCCACGGTTGCATTAATGCGGCTTACTGAACAACATGGATCGATCAGAGCCCGAGTCTCAAGGGTCTTTTTCCCGGTGTCGAGCAGCACTATGGCGGTGGGCAGTATACTGACCCATTTGTGCTGGAGAAGGGACGTAAGCGACGTCCGTATAGTAGCATGTCTCGGGCTTGGGGGTGATGTGCCGCTGGAGGGCGAGGAGCCAGAAGCTCTTCTTGTGGGCCTGTTGTCTGACCGAGAGGGTCGAGTGCTACAGGGCTCCCTGTGGAGTAGGTGTGGTGGCTTTCGTTTTCCCCTCTCCCCCGGCCCTATCCCCCAGGATCTTGTGCCCCGGGATGGGGAGCTATTTATATATCCTACTGGCTCGGAGGCTCTGCTCGGGCGTGTCTTCCCCCGCCCCGCTGGCCCCCGCGCGTTCTCCCTCCCCCCCCCCCCTCAGCGCGTTTTTTTGCTTTGGTTGGATGCTTTTGTCTTCGTTGCCTCCTGTTCTCTCCCGCTGGAGAATAAGATGTAGGAGAGGTGTTATTATGTGTGGGTTTTGTTTTGAAAGAGGGATTAGTTGCTTTTAAGGATTAGTCGGTGGTGTTATTTGCCTCAGTAGGAAGAAGGACCAATTTGGCTATTGGCCTTCGGATGACACCACGAGCGGTAAGCACGTCCACTACGCGGACCTTATCATCTGTGCCTGGGCAAGCCAGCTGGACTCGGCCAAGGCGCCATTCATTTATTGGTAGGTTATCTTCCTTGATAATCACCATATCACCGACTTGGAGGTCCCTTGTAGGGAACTGCCATTTGTTTCGCTTATGGAGCTCTTTTAAATACTCATTCTTCCACCGGAAGCAGAATTGCTGGTGGAGCGCTTTGAGTCGCTGCCAGCGGTTAATTATAGAAATAGCGTCTTCTTTGATTACTGGCTCGTTAGTTGCCGGAAGAGGGCCACCAACTAGGAAGTGGCCTGGACTTAGAGCCAATAAATCAGTCGGATCTTCCGACATTGGAGAGATTGGCCTGGAGTTAAGGCAGGCTTCAATCTTGAAGAGGAGAGTCGCGAACTCCTCAAATGTATATTTTGAGGATGTGGTGGATTTGTAGAAGTGGGTCTTAAAGCTTTTGACACCTGCTTCCCACAATCCGCCCATGTGAGGAGCGCCAGGAGGATTGAAATGCCAACACAAGTTTTGATGGCTATGCTTGAATAAGATGAGCTCTTTGGTCGCTTGCAAGAAATCTCTCGAAAGAACGGATGACGCTCCCACAAATGTTTTCCCATTATCTGAGTACATCTGTTGTGGAAGGCCACGTCTTGCGATAAATCGCGAAAATGCGGCCAGGAATCTCTCCGTGGTTAGATCTGTTGTGGCTTCTAAATGGATTGCTTTCGTGCTGAAACAAACGAAGACACAGACATAACCCTTGGTAATTTTGCATGCTCGACCAATGTAACTTTTAATATCGAAAGGTCCGGCAAAGTCTACACCCGTATGTGTGAAGGGTCGGGAAAAGGTTGATCTCGCCCTTGGGAGCTCGCCCATAAGTTGGGTCTGGAGTCGTCTGCGGTGTATTACACAGACCTTGCAGGAGTTTATGGTAGATTTTACCAGGACCTTGAGCTTTGGGATCCAGTATTTTGCTCTTATGAGGCGCATTACCAACTGATTGCCTCCGTGAAAACAAATGAGGTGGGTAAATCGGACCAGGAGGCGTGAAAAATCACAATTGGCCGGAATGATTATGGGGTGCCGCTCATCATAGCCTAACGAGGTTGACGCTCTCACCCGTCCACAGGATCGCAGAATACCCCTTTGATCGATGAAAGGGGTTAAATTGCGAATGCTGCTTGATCCTTGAATTGGCTTCTTATCGAGCAAACAGCTATACTCCTTAGGATAAGCTTGGCGTTGAGTATACTCGATAAGTCGGAACTGAACTCTCGTAAGTTCTTCATTACGGAGCTCGGCGGGAAAGTGGATCGCTGGATTTCTACAGCGCTGGATAAAGCGACAGACATATGCGATAACTCGCAATGCCTTGTCGAATCTGGAGAATCGTTCCAGAAGGTTATAGGAGGGTAGCTGTGAGACATTGCACTTCACTGCGCGTTGTTCAATCTCTGTCTCAAGTACCGTAACAGGAACTGGCCATTGGTCTTGTGGTAGTTGTAACCATTCCGGTCCATGCCACCACAAAGTGCTGCCCAATAGGTCCCGAGGAGAAACCCCCCGACTGGCTAGGTCAGCTGGGTTATGTTCGGATCGAACATGGGACCATTTGCCATTGGTTGATGTTATCTTGGCTACCCGGTTAGCCACAAAGGTAGACCATTTGCATGGAGGTTTATCCAACCAGGCAAGAACAATAGTGGAGTCTGTCCAATTGAAATTTTCTCTACTCTGGATGGGGAGCTGAGGAATAAGAGCCGTGGTGAGCTCGGAAAGAAGAACGGCGCCACACAGCTCTAAGCGTGGTAGTGATACCGTCTTAACTGGCGCGACTCTCGTTTTTGCTGCGAGAAGGTGAGTGGAGATGCATCCGTTGATCTCGACGCGCAAATAAAGTGCAGCACCATATGCGCGCTGGGACGCGTCGCAGAAGCCGTGAAACTGCACCTTTGCCTTTTGCTGAAAATCGACCCATCTTGGAATACGGATCTCTTCGAGAGAGGGATAGTCGGTTAGGAAGTCATGCCAACGTTGAACGAGATCTTCCGCCAGGGAATCATCCCACCCCAGCTCTTGTAGCCAGATCTCTTGCATGAAAATCTTTGCTCGAACTATCACAGGTGCTAGCCATCCAGCAGGATCGAACAATTTCGCAATCTGTGATAGTACTTCACGTTTAGTGAGCGAAGGCTGAGATACCATTTTGGACGGAGAAAAGAAAAACTGGTCTGTTGTGGCTTGCCATCGAATGCCTAGCGTTTTAGCGACGCTGGCCTCTTCGATTTCTAAGAAATCCGCACACAGTAAGTGGTCCCTTGGTATTCCTTTTAACACTTCCTTTGCGTTGGATGTCCACTTTCTCAGAGGGAACCCGGCTCTGTCGAGTGCCATGCGGAGTTCTGCAACGGCTAAAATTGCTTGTTGCTTCGTGTGTGCCCCTGCTAGAACATCATCGACATACATATAATTTTCAATTATGTCGGATGCGATAGGACATTGTTCTCGTATATCACGAGCAAGTTGATGGAGGACCCGGATCGCGAGGTATGGGGCACAGTTTACCCCAAAGGTAACTGAGTTCGAAGTCGCAAAGTTCTTCGTTCTCATTGCGAAATATTATTCGTTGGTAGGGCGTATGTCTTCGATCGACCTGGATTTGCCGATACATCTTAGTTATATCGGCACTGAAAACGTAGCGGTAGAATCGCCACTTTAGTATCTGAATCGTCAGATCGGATTGGAGTACTGGTCCCGTGTGTAGGATATCATTTAGACTTTTTCCATTGGAAGACGGGTGGAGGCGTTAAACACAACGCGAACCTTTGTTGTGGTGCTGTCGGGCTTAAAAACAGCATGATGCGGCAAGTAAAAATTATTGGGGTTGCTGTTTGGAGAGACTTGTGTCATATGACCTAAGTCGAAGTACTCCCGAATCACGGAGTCGTACTGCTCTTTCAAAGGAGGGTTTCTTTTTAAACGATTCTCGTTCTTTAGAAACTGAGCTAGTGCGATAGATCTTGAATGTCCTAAGTCTATTTGATTAGGTTCTTGGAAAGGTAGGGTGACTACATATCTGCCATTCTCGTTCCTCGTTGTTGTTCGGATGAAATTACTCTCACAAAAAGACTCGGAGCTCTTTACCAGTTTGACTGGAATGTCCTCCACCTCCCAAAATTTTGTGAGAATGACGTCTAATTGCTCTTCTTGAGATACAGATATGCGAGTCGAGAATGACGAGATTGCGGTGGATGCGGTCTTTGAAACTGGGCCTGTTAAAATCCACCCGAAAATAGTTTCCTGGCCCAGCAACGTGCCACATATATTAGGATGGGATCCGCCCCATTAGTATGGACGGTAGAATATCAGCGCCAATCAGCACATCTACCTGCGAACTCTTGTGGAAATTAGGGTCCGCCAACTGGATTTTTGGCAGGGTTGTCAATAAACTTTGGGGGATCGAACATGATGGTAGATTCCCTGCCAAATGTGGTAGGATCGTAGGCTGATGCCTCGATTTGGATACGAGGCTTGGAAGGAGAGCCAGTATTAAAATGGCAGAGCTTGCGAGGCGGGGCTGCAACAGCTTGATTTAGTCCCGATACTTGTGCCTGTACGGATTTGTACGGCAGCTTTATCAGGTGGGAGAGTCGCTCGGAAATAAATGTTGCCTCTGATCCCGAGTCGATCAGTGCACGAGCTGTATAATTTACACCCAAATGGCGAACATATATAACAGCCGTGCTTAGGAGAACACCGTGGGTGTAATTGCAACATAATTGTGAACATTCGTTTGTTGGGATGGAGTGGACTGTATGGATTGATTGGAGGGAGCTGTTGCTTGTGGCATGGAGACTACCGTAGGGCTCAATTGTGGAGGGTCACTACGATGCAAGAGCGTATTGTGACGACCCTTGCACGTAAAACAATTGTGAGCACTTGTGCAATCCCTTAACTGACGACTCCTAGCGAAACAGTTCAAACATAGTTTTTGCCCGTTCGCTGACGGGCATTTGGAGAAATCGTGGGCACAGACGGATAGGGTGATTCTCCTTGGAGCATAATTTGCAGGATTGCGGCTTGTTAGCGACCTTATTCTCAAATGAGTTAAGCCTTTTTGTGGTAGGAGGTTCTGTTCGAACAATTCTGGAGTGCGCTGGAGTATTTGCGCTTGGATTAAGCTCTTCTATCGCTTCTAGAATGCGATAGCGTTCTAAGAGAACTATTATATTAGTATGGAGGTGGACTGTTCCCATAAGGAGAGTGTTAATTTGGGTAATTTGGAGGAACATAGGAACACGAGGATACAGTCCCAGTTTTCTATGTTGATGTCGGATAACTCCAGAGCTGTTAAGCAACCTTGAATGGTGCTCTGAAGTTCCTTAATTGCCGTGCCAGACTCTTGGGAGATTGGCTGCAGGTTGAAAAGAATCTTGAGCTGGCTGTTGACTAATAATTTTCGGTTCTCAAAACGCTCAGTCAGATTGGCCCAGGCTGATCGGAAGCCATGATTAGTCAAAGGTGACTTCGATACAATCGCCTGAGCCTCACTGCTGGTTTTCGCATTGAGATGGAATAATTTCTCGATCTCTGATAGCCTAGGATTATTTATGTAAATTGCGGTAAAGAGGTCTCAAAATGTGGGCCAACGTATGTCATCTCCGCTGAAGATTTCTGTGTCGCAAGGAGGTAAGCGACACCCGGTGGGAACATATGTCGGAATGGTGTACTGAGCGGATGGTCTATTTTGGGCGTTAGCGGTATCGATTTGCTCGCTAAGTTTAGCGGCGCATCTCTCATATACCATGTAACAATAGTCGTACTTGGACTGCATAACTGAAATGGTTTCCATTGAACCGGCTTCCGAGATTATTGTTGAGCCGACCTCGTACTCTTTTTCAACCTTGTCCCACAAGGCTCGCACTTGGTCCCGACGGACCTGGCACGTATAGAGAGACGGGTCAGAGCCTCCAGGAGTGTTTATTTTTGCCTCAAACTGACTTAGCCGATCAGTGACCGCAATAAACTTGATTAAGGCCGCGTCTGTCATATTTTGGGCCGTTTTGGTATTAGCTCGCGTGGAAATCGGACTAGATCTTGTGCTAATGGTTGCCTTAGTGCGTCCGACTGCAGTGGTCAGGGATGTTTCGCTTTAAGCTTTGGACGGCGGGCGACTTATTTTTATCAGTGGACTTGGCCTAGAACTAAGAGGTGCCTTAACAGTTCCCCTTGGCTTGGACGCGGATGATTCGCTTTTAGTCCGGGACGATGTTTCCCTTTCGACTCTAAGGGCTGCTGTTGGAGACGGAGAAGTTCTGGAGGAGCTTGCGGACGGAACTGCTAATTGATGCTTTGTTTCTTGCCCTTTGCCAGTTGGCATACTAGGCGGAAACGATTGGGTAGGAAAACAAAGGTGCTCGCTTCTAGTAGTAGAGGTTGCGATGCTTAAAACAAAGAAACACTGGAATGCCGATACAGGTGAATAATCGAGGTTATAATTCGATTGAGATTGCGGAAGATTTAAATAATTTTGCTTAAAATTAAAAATTTATTTGATTTGATCAATTTAATTAATAAATTTATTTCACTTGGTAATTTAAAAAAATACGATTATTTATTAAACAAGGGAAATAATAAAGAATTTCGATGCTCGTTTTCGATAATTTTATTATTATATTAGTCTTTGAATACGGTAACGGTTGGTTTATTTGTACCTTTTTGTGGTACTCATAAAATACCCACTATTGTGGCTGAGTACACACCTCTGACAAATGTAGAACTTCGAAGTTAATGTGTAGTGTTTTTGTTTATTTACAATAAATTAGTAGTATTATTAATCTATTAATTATGATTGTTGTGTTTTTATTGGTGCGTCTCGGAACAAGAGTAATTGTATGGGAATGTGTGCAATTGCATAAAAACGTGTAATTGGAGTACGGATCGGCAGCTGTTTATTTTTACATATGTGTGTGGTGTGTACATGCGCACATACGCCGGTTGTAATTGCAATGCGTTATAATTGTAATTTGTGCTGTGATATTTCTGCTATTGTATATTGTGCACTTAAAAATATTATATGTGGACTCGCATAGTACATATGATTTTGTGGATTTATTTATCGGATGTGTGTACTATGTGGTTGCACAAATATATTTTGTTGCACTATGCAATAAATCATAAGTCTATAAAATAATAATGTTAAGTATAGTGTCTATTCAAAATGCATATGGGCAATTATATTCGGATTGAATATATGTATGTACGTATGTATGTATGTACAATACGCGCTGGTGAACCTGGTGTATGTTTGTGTGTCGAACCAAGAACATGAATTAACAAAATTAATTAGGAAACAATATTGTGAAGCAACTTGTCGGATTAAATGCGGACACGTAATTATTTTTTATAGTTAAGAAAGTGCACGAGTGCGTACGTATGTACATACAAAAAATGTTGAAGTGGATTTCTTTTGTAGTTGGAAGTAACTACCACAAAATTTAACTAAACTGTTTTTAGTTTTGATCGGATAATTTATATATATTTGTATATATATATATATAATATATATATATTCAGAAAATTGCCAATCACTTTTCTTAAAGAGAAAAATATGGCGGAAAAATATGGCGGATATTGCCGAATATATATAAAAAGGAAATTTTGTATTTACTTATCTTTGCCAAAAAACTTGTGTAGGGGCGAACGGTTTATATAAATCCGGCTCGAAGGACCAATCTTTGTGGGGGAGGCGTCAAATAAGTAGTCTTTATAATAATGGCACTTTATTAGAAAGTTTCGGCTGCATATAACGAACTATACATTTGAAGTGATTTTACATATATTTGGTTGGAGTTATGGAGGTGGAAAGGAGACCACAAGGAGAGTGCTGAGCGCATCTTGGATGGAATTAGTGAGTGAGTCTCTCTCAGTGAGTGAGTCTGTCTCACTGAGTGACTCTCTCACACTGAGTGAGGCTCAGTCAATGCTGTGTTCAGACTAGCAATGAACTGGCATGAACATTCTCCCCCCTGGCAATATGCAGATTGCAAGGATTCCTATTGCGTGCATGTGCCAGAGAGTATCCATCCAAACTTAGTATTTTGAGCCATCGGCAGACCGCCTTGGCTCGGGAGGATACCTGGTAGGATGATGTCTGGGTAGACGTCGGCGCCGAGTACTACAAGGTACTGGAGATGGACGGAACCAGTCGTTGTCCGCCAAAGCGAAGTTGCTAAACGGGTCCTTCATGTCCGCTCTGACAGCTCGGGCTGGAGTTATGCAGCTGAGTTACGGGACAGCCATTAAGACCACATCTCGAGACATCTGAGTTGTCTTGGAGCGTAGCACGGCTGTGCACGCTCCTTCTGCGCCAATGCGTGTGACGGAAAGACCATAGGCCCTTGCCACGGTTGCATTAATGCGGCTTACTAAACAACATGGATCGATCAGAGCCCGAGTCCCAAGGGTCTTTTTCCCGGTGTCGAGCAGCACTATGGCGGTGGGCAGTATACTGACCCATTTGTGCTGGAGAAGGGACGTAAGCGACGTCCGTATAGTAGCACGTCTCGGGCTTGGGGGTGATGTGCCGCAGGAGGGCGAGGAGCCAGAAGCTCTTCTTGTGGGCGTGTTGTGTGAATGAACTGGCATGAACAACTAATGTAAACTACAATGTGTTTCCCTGTTGATTTCATAAAATTCATCTATAACACAAATAGAAAATGGAAGATAAAGTTTTGATTTAAACATCATAAGTTATTTATTCAAATTTTAAAATTTCAAGCCAATTATTGAAATTATTATATTTCAAGCCTTTAAAACGGAGGTATTATTCCCACTCTATAATCATTTTCCTTGTTCCACCATGGGATTAATACACACAAAGACGGTGGATTCCACCGCCAACGTCATTAATGAAGTTGAGGTGGAAACTCCAGACTTAAGAATAATAACAGTCTTCCTTGTAATTATGGTAGTGCTAATGTGCATTAGCCTTTTCTTCAAATTATACAAAGTGCACAATAGTTGCTTAAAGAAAAAATATGTGAGTCGTGCAAACGAGTTAGACAAAATATAAAAAAAAAACGATAATTTCTTTTTACTCTTGATCTCTACTAAATAAACTCAATGGCTACGAACAAAGCGATAGCTGAGGTTTATTTACGAGACCCACATTTTAGGGATACAGTTCGGCAATTAGTAACTGAAACTCTAATAAGTATATACGAACTTATTTTTTTATATATGGATACTTTTAATCTCGATCACTCACCTCTGATACATTGCTCAAAAACGCAAAAAGGAATAGTATTAAGTACTATTCCTGGCATACAAGTGAAATCAGTAATTAAATAACACCCAATATTAAGCAGAACGTTAGATTTTGTAGCATTCAAAAAAACACACGACAATTAGAACACCCTATTTTAAGACCCACCGACATTATTACTGTGCGTTTGCACAGATAAATTAAAAATGTCTGTAAATGGAATGGATGCAAATCGTTAGCATTCTTAGTGAACAACGTTAGGAGTACACGTTAAATTTCTTGTAGATCAAACTATCGTTCAAATCATTACAAAATTATCGAGGACAGTAAAAGGCGAATCAGTCGAATTATTGTCAGCCAAACTACTTAACTTGCAATAAAATAGCAAAACTGCCAAACCAGTACAGTCAAGAGATTGAGATTAACAAAAGCTTTAGGAGCTTTTATAATAATTGGCTTAACGCCAGAGTTGGCCAATAAATACAGTACAGTCCAAGCAGTAGAGGCCATGATTATGAACTGCGCTATAGATTGAGTAAAACTTGGGCAAGCACATTCGATAACATGAATGATACCATATCCAAATTTGTCGATAGTTGCACAGAAGCAACCGGACAATACTGTCCTTTATTTCCAAAATTACTAACGATCCCTACTACTACTTCTATAGGGTAGGGCCGGAAGTACGCACATACACAGAGCCGGGGTAATCATGCAAATGACGGGTCGTGGCCTTGTATCGCACACACTACCAGACAGCAAACTCAAAATATCTGCTCTCGGGCCGTGGCCTCGCACCGCCCACACTGCCAGACAGCTAACTCGAAATACCTAGTCTCTGGCCGTAGCCTCGTACCGGTAACACTATCGGGCAATCGCCGAGCAACACACTATACTGGGCAGCAGCCTCATCCCACGTACACTACTGGGCAATAGCCTCGCACCACATTCACTGCACTTCGGGTCAGGGGAAGAAGATTATTTTGAACATCAGTGATTCCCGATGTTGGAGAAAAAGGCTAACCGGAGATAAAATCAAAACTAGCAGACTTTCTTTTCTAACTTCATCTTTATTCACTTATATGTTCCCAATTAAGCAAACGCTATCCTATTATGTAACCTAACTTAGGGCCCTGATGCACTGTTTGGAGCCCTAGGGCTCCGCAATACACTCTGTGTTTTTACTCGCGATGCACGTCTACTCAACCTTATCGTTGCTTCAAAAGTCCCGGCACGCTCGAAAGCGTGTGCTTGCCTCGGCCGCTCAACTTCGCTGCGAGCTTTCGCAACTTCGCCTCGGAGCTTTCGCTCGAAGGTGTTGAGCAACCGATCCACAGCGCACGGTTGCTGCGGCGGCCGGCGGTTCAATTCAAACTTAAGCTAGGAGGGACTGTTTGCCCCTAACTATACACTTCAATGCACTATAACTATAATTATGAACTGTGGGGTGGCTATTTTAGTGGCCGTCTTCGATCGTTTCCTGGTGGAATGACTTCAGCTGCGAGATATTGGCCACCCTCTTCTTTCGTTCGCCTGGTTTCACTAGGCGCACGATAATGGGGGATTCGGGTACCAGTTTCGCGGCGCAGCCCTCAGCGGCGTTGGATAGTTGGTGCTGCCGTAATAGGACCATCGAGTCCAACGAAGGCCGCCACTCTCGTCTCCGCAGGTTGTAATGACTGCCCAGTTCTTTTGATGCGCGCTGGAGATTACTGTGAACGATATCAATGATTTCTTTTAACCTATCCGCCTTCGTCCTAGTGTCGAGCGCACTAGTTGCGTACGCCGGAGTCACCTGATCGTACATACCTGGATACCGTTTTCCTCACGCCTTGATGATCGGCCGTGGGAGCATCATGACATATTCGCAATACCTTCTGTCGCTGTACACTAGCCACGCATAGCTTCCAAGGAATGTAGTCCTCATCGTAAGTCCGGTAGCCCAAATGCCTATATAGCTGCCCATTTTATTCTAAGTACTCCGGGAACTTGGCTGGCTCATCGGCAATCCTAGCACGCATACTCGCGACCCATTTTCAGGGGACCTCGGCCACCATTGCCTGCTGACAGGTCTCTAGAGGATGCATTGAAAGTGCGTCGGCCACGAAGTTGAGCTTCCCTCGACGGTAGTGGACGTCAAATTGGAACTGTTGCAATTCTAGGGCCCATCGGGCGATCGAGTTGGGCCACTTGAGTGCCAGATGCTCCGTTATCACGTCAAACCGGTACCCCTCCAGGTAGCAACACAAATTCTGGATCGACAATACAATTGCCAGGCACTCATTCTCTGTGGCGGAATAGTTCACTTCGGCTTTCAGGAAGTCTATTGCCCGCTTCTGTCCCTCTATCGTCTGCGTCAGCACTGCACCGAGTCTGCACTCGCGTCAGTCTGCAAAACGAATTTGTCAGTATTCAAGCTGTCTTTCAATTGAGGCAATGCCTTATCCTGTTCTTTGTCCCAAGCCCATTTCCGTCCCTTCTTTAAGAGTGCCGTTAGCGGCTCCACCTGAGTCGCGAAGTTGGGAACAAAACGCCGGTACCATGAAGCCAATCCAAGACACTGCCGCAACTCCTTACAATTAGTCGGGGCCCTAAGGTTACGTATATCCTCCACTATAGGTGAAAGCATGTGGCTCCATCTCCGGCCCTATTACCGTGTCGTTGAAAGGTCGCACACGCCGAATTCGAACCAAATGGCATCACCCGCTATTGGAGAAGGCCTCTCCCGTGGACTGTGAATGCCGTGCATTACCGGCTATCGGCTGCCATCGGTATCTGCCATTACCCGTGCTTCAAATCCAGAGTGGAGATGAACCGGGCGTGCCGCACCCGTTCCAAGATGTGGTTAATCCTAAAACGATTGGGGCGCTGTGCGGACTAAGCGACGGCTCAATGGCATTTGCTTGGATCAGCTCATCCACTTGCTCGTCAATCACCCTCTGCATGGCCGGATTTTTCGGGTACCTTCAGTCGGATCCTGTGCTCCGCGATATGCGAGACTCTCTGAAGCCCCTCGAAGAGTGCCAGTTCTGACTACAGGAACTCCCTCAGTTCTGGACACTCTGCCTCTTCGATGCTAGGCTCACCCTGTGCCTCGCCTCCACCGTGCACCACTCCGTCTCTAGCCCCACGATTGTTCCACGCCGACGACTGCTCCCAATCCTCTGCGTCCGAGGTGATCCTAGCCATGACTCCCATTTCTGCTGTGTCGCCTCCATGACCGGCGTAGACCTGCCTCTGCAGCTCTACACGCCGCCTCTTGGGCTCCCTAAGCTCGCGCATCCCTTTTCTAGTCCTTTTCCGTCGGTTGCCGAGCAGGTGCTCCCTTTTCTCCTCCTTAGGTCAGGCTCCGACTTTTGGCGTGGCCGTCCGCCAAAGTCGGATCGGATCTCAGTACGCTAAAACTCTGGAGCCGCCATCCTGGCGATTCTAGCTCGGTAAGCCGAGCTCGTAGGTGGACAGCCGCTTCCGTAGCTCCTCCACGCGCCCCTCATTTTACAGCCCAAATTCCTGGGCGATCACCACCAGCTCCTCTTTGCGCCGCTGGTGAATCCAGCGCACGCCAACCCCCAGGTTTTGGCACTCACCTGTCTCCATCTTAAGCTTTCTCACTTTCTCTCGCCTTTTTTTTACTTCAGGGGTTCAGTTGGCCTCTTTATTTAATTTTACTTTATGTTTGTTTATTTTTATTTCTCTCTTGTTTATACACTTTTGTAGTTATTTTTCTTAATTCGTTTTTCTCTTTATTTTATTTTTAATCACTCCACAAAACAAAATATAAAAAAAAAACAACAGAAATGCACTTGAGCTTCTTTTCCGATTTTCCGCATGTTTATTTATTTGCGACCATATATATACGCACATATATATATTTTTTTCAAGTCTATTTTATTATTTGTCTTATTTTGTTTCCTTATCGAAAAATCAAAAATATAATAATAAGCAGAGCGCACTTAATGTTCTTTTAAATTTCGGTCATTCTTCACTTTGGTCTTTGCCTTAGTCTTTATTATTTTCCTTTATCTATTATTGTTTATTTATTTTATTTAATTATTTATTTATTTATTTTAATTATTTTCACTCACTCCACAAAAATAAAAAAATAAAAAAAAATCCACTTTATGTATCCGTTCTCACTACTTTCGCCAACTATACTGACGAATTCAACTTTACACCGCGCGTGAGTTGAATTCGTCCCACTATACAGTAGCTGTCGCGACGCCTTAACGGCCCTTCGACGCTTTGTTTGCTCGATTTTGCAGACATTGTTGTCGCTTAGATCTTGCAGATGCTCATTTCATAAGTGCTTTAAACAAACGGTCCCTACTACTACTTATACAGAGTAGGGCATGAAGTACGCACACACACTGAGCCGGGGTAATCATGCACATGACGGGCCGAGGCATCGAGTCACAAACACTACCAGACAGCAACTCGAAACTCCTGATCTCAAGCCGTGCCCTCGAATCGCATACACTACCAGACAGCAAACTCAAAATAACTGCTCTCAGGCCGTGGCCTCGCACCGCTCACACTACCAGACAGCTAACTCGAAATACCTACTCTCGGGCAATCGCCTCACAACTTACTATAGTGGGCAGCAATCTTATCCCCCGTTCACTACTGGGCACCAGCCTAGCACCACATGCACTGCACTTCGGGTTAGGGGAAGAAGGTTATGTTGAACATCGGTAAGCCCCGATGTTAGAGAAAAAGGCTTACCGGAGATAAAATCAAAACTAGCAGACTTTCTTTTCTAACGTCTTCTTTATTAACTTATATGTATATATGACTACGCACGGCGGTTAAATTCAAACTTAAGCTTAGGAGGGATCTTTGCCCTTAACTATACACTTCAACACTTCTGCATCTTGCCTTAACGATTCTTATAACTAATACAATATTCATATACTGTACAATGCTTATACCCTATAACTATAATTGTGAACTGTGGGGTGGCTACTTTTGTGGCCGCCTCTCATGGAATTAGAAAGAATGATAACAGAGGCAATCTTCGAGGCGGCTCATAGAGAGGCGGATCAAGCAAAGGACCGAGACAGCAAAACCAGATCCGAGTTACACAAGGCAACTCGGAAAACCAACAAACCCTTTGAGCAGCGAATAATAAAAATTTTGCATATAAATCTAAGACTAAGTAGTCTTATCAAAATACACAATGGAAAAAATAATATACCATTAACTCTGCTAGTAGATACAGGAGCAAATGTCTCAATTTTAAAGAACAATAAAACAGATTCAAATATAAATCAAGACTACAAAACAAGTATCACAGGATTCGGACAGGGGACAAAAGAGTCAATTGGACTATCCACTACTACTTTTCGATTACTTCGTAATCAGTCACAATTTTCAAATAGTCCACAATGAATTTCCCTTTCCAAGCGATGGAATTCTTGGACTCGACTTCATCAGAAAATTCAATTGTATAATAGATTACCAACATGATGAACAGAACACAGAATCACTTAACTATCAAATACATATACCGCTTTTACATAATGATATTAATAGCTCAATATTATTTCCAGCTAGATCAGAGGTAATGAGAAAAATTACGCTTCTGACAAATGAAGATACAGCTCTTACAGCAAACCAGGAAATACACCCTGGGGTAATAATAGCAAACAATATCCCAAAATCTCAAAAAAAAAATTTGAGTCACTACAAAAATATGAAATCAAAATAAATAACATTAATACCAGCAATAGAGCAAATGCAGTCATAAATAAATTAAAATTCCCTGACCAATTTAAAAACAAGCTTACTGATTTATGTACCAAATACAGTGACATATTTGGTCTAGAAATAGAAGCAATTTCTAGTAAATATTTTTATAAACAAAAATTAAGATTAGCAGACAAAACACCCGTGTATATTAAAAACTACAGAAAAGCAGAAACAGAAAAGCCAGAAATTAACGGTCAGGTCGAAATACTTTTGAAAAGATAGTATAGGAGAACCATCTATCTCTCTCTCTTTGTACCCAAGAAAACTCTCCCAAATTTAAAGGAGAAAAAATGGCATTTAGTAGTTGATTATCGCCAAATTGACAAAAACATTTAGCAAATAAATATCCACTGCCGAGAATTGAGGAAATACTTGACTAATTATTATTATTATTGTCCATGAGCTCCGACTCTTATCGCTTCACGCGGTTACG
Source organism: Drosophila borealis (assembly GCA_035045885.1). Taxonomy (NCBI): domain Eukaryota; kingdom Metazoa; phylum Arthropoda; class Insecta; order Diptera; family Drosophilidae; genus Drosophila; species Drosophila borealis. Next base: position 180,204 of record JAWNOR010000269.1, on the reverse strand, counting down.
ATATGGTCTTAAGGTAGCACCAAATTCATTTATGCGAATGATGACACTAGCATTTTCAGGCCTAGAGCCATCCCAAGCATTTCTCTATACGGATGACCTAGTAGTTACCGGCTGCTCAGAGCAGCTCATAAGTGCACAGACCATGGCATCCTTCCAGATGACAAAAAGTACGATGTTATAAAAAACTATCCAACCCCTACTGATGCGGATAGTGCACGACGTTTCGTCGCGTTCTGTAATTACTACAGAAGATTTATACACAACTTCGCACAACACTCACGTCATTTGACTAGATTGTGCAGAAAGAATGTCCAATTCGAATGGAAAAAAGAATGCGAAGAAGCATTTAAATATTTAAAAAGGGCATTAATGAAACCAACATTATTGCAATACCCTGACCTCAGCAAATAATTTTGAATAACCACAGATGCAAGTAAACATGCATGTGGTGCTGTACTATCCCAAGAGTACAACGGTGTACAATTGCCAATCGCATACGCATCCCGAGCTTTCACACAGGGAGAAAGCAACAAATCAACTACAGAGCAGGAATAAGCTGCTATACATTGGGCAATAAAACACTTCTTAGTTAAAACAGACCATAGACCATAGACCCTCCCACATCAAAATTAACCAGGATGAGACTAGACTTAGAAGAATACCAATTCACGGTAGAATACCTCAAGGGGAAAGATAACCATGTACCGGATGATTTATCTATGCATAGGCATAGAGACACTAATTGACATGAATAGGAAAATATTAATTTGTGAAACTAAAATTCGGTAAAATAAATTGTTTACTTAAAAGAGGAAAACGAATCATTTCACAATTTTTAGTTAATGATTTGTATTCCAATGGAAAATTCGACTTAGGTCAATTTTTTCAAAGGCTTAATTCAGAAGCCGGAATACATAAAATTGCTAACTCACAGTTGTCACCAAATGAACAAATTTTCGAATTTGTATCATTAAATGAATTAAAAATATGGACAATTAATATTTAAATACATTAAAAGTAGCGATACTTACAAGTGACACAAATGGACAAAAGTGACGAAAGTCACATAAAAGCAATATTGTCGAAATATCATGATGATCCTATAGAAGGAGGCCATACAGGGATTACGCGTACCTTGTTAAAAATTAAGAAATACTTTTACTGGCCCCAAATCACTAAGACTATTACAAAGTATGTGAAAACTTGTGCGAAATGCCAATTAGCAAAAACCACAACACATACTAAAGCCCCAATGGTCTGAACGAATACTCCAAATACTGCATTTGACACTGTTTTAGGTCCATTAACTCGTACAGAGAATGGCAACGAGTACGCAATTACTATAATATGCGACCTCACTAAATATCTAGTTACAATACCAGTAACAGAAAAAGTGCAAAACCAGTAGGTAAAGCAATAGTTGGATCTTTTGTACTAAAGTACGGTCACATGAAGACGTTCATAACGGACATGGGTACTGAATGAGTTTGGCGCATTTTTAAAACCAAATGGCAGTCGCGCGAAGCGATATGAGCCGTTCCTTGTTGAAAAGGATGTTATATTTCTTGAACTTTCCTCCTGTTCAATCTGATGGAAACCTGACATTAAGTCAAGGCATGAGAAGTATTTCGATCAACCCAATCGATCTAGGATGTCGTCAATTCTGGGGAGCGCACATTTATCGGATAAAAGCTTTTTATTTATTTAACGACAGTCAATTACTAATAGCCATTTCTGTTCCTCTATTCCCGGAAGGGGTTTCTTTGGAACCAGCAAAAGTGGGCTATTATATTCGGATACAGATGGTTCGACTATATTGTCGGTGATCAATTTCCCAACTTGTTATATCCTTGCAGAGGGTATTATAATTTTGTCGTGAAATGTGTAACGCATAGAAGGAGACATATCCGACCCCATAAAGTATATATATACATGATCAGTATCATCAGCCGATTCGATATAACCATGTCCGTCTGTCCGTCTGTCTGTTTCTATGCGAACTAGTCTCTCAGTTTTAAAGCAATCGTCATGAAACTTTGCACGCGATTACCCTACGGCTTAATAGTAGCCCCTAATTCGTTCATGCGAATGGTGACACTCGCACTTACCAGTGTTGAACCATTTCAAGGAAAACATCTGCGCAGATGACAAAATAAAACTGCAAAAAGATCTAAAAGAGCCCAATGTCTATGAAGTCGTTAGTAATAACGACGTAAAGAAATTTGTGAAACTAAATTTCGGTAAAATAAATTGTTTACTTTAAAGAGAAAAACGAATCATTTTACAATTTTCAGTTAATGATTTGTATTCCAATGGAAAATTCGACTAAGGTCATTTTTTCAAAGGCTTAATTCAGAAGCCGGAATACATAAAATTGCTAACTTACAGTTGTCACCAAATGAATAAATTTTCGAATTTGTATCATTAAATGAATTAAAAATATGGGCAATAAATATTTAAATACATTAAAAGTAGCGCTACTTACAAAAATGACACAAATAAACAAAAATGACGAAAGTCGAATAAAAGCAATACTGTCGAAATATCATGATGATCCTATAGAAGGAGGCCATACAGGGATAACGCGTACCTTGTTAAAAATTAAGAAATACTTTTACTGGCCCCAAATCACTAAGACTATTACAAAGTATGTGAAAACTTGTGCGAAATGCCAATTAGCAAAAACCACAACACATACTAAAGCCCCATTGATATTAACGAATACTCCAAACACTGCATTTGACACTGTTTTAATAGACACACTCGGTCCATTACCTCGTACAGAGAATGGCAACGAGTACGCAATTACTATAATATGCGACCTCCCTAAATATCTAGTTACAATACCAGTAACAGACAAAAGTGCAAAAACAGTAGGTAAAGCAATATTTGAATCTTTTGTACTAAAGTACGGTCCCATGATGACGTTCATAACGGACATGGGTACTGAATACGAAAATTCGCTAATAAAGGTTCTGGTGCAAGTATATGGATATAAGTAATATACAATCAACAGCACATCATCACCAGTCATTAGGAACAGTAGAAAGAAGTCATCGAACATTTAACGAATTTATTCGCTCATATATTTCGATTGACAAAGACGATTGGGACATGTGATTGAATTATTTCACATATTGTTTCAACACTACACCATCGACAGTACATGGATACTGTCCATATAAACTCGTTTATGGTAGATTACCAAGACAGTTCATAGAATTTAATAACCAAACTAGAATTGACCCTATATATAACATAGACGACTACGCAAAAGAATTTAAATTAAGGTTAGAAATAGCTTATAAAAGAGTAAAAACTCTAGTAGATTTAGAAAAAGAAAAAAGAAAGAATACGATAAAAAACTAAATGAAATAGAACTAGAAATAGGAAATTTAGTTCTACTAAAGAACGATACAGCGCATAAGTTAGAAAGTAAATACTTAGGACCTTTTAAAGTTTTAAGCATAGAAGATAGAAACAACATAAAAATAGATGTAGGAAAAAAGAAACCCCAAGTAGTAAATAAGAACAGGTTAAAATTATTCAAAACTTAGCTTAGCTCGAGCATAGAACATATTACGTTTTTAGGCCTGATCAGCCACAAAGTAACTATCAAAATTTAATTACAAAAATATAATAAAAAAAAAATACTATCGTTACCAAAATTGTATTTTATAATACATTCTTTGTCCAATCGAAAAAAGGATATATGCGTATATATTAAAAATATATTACATAAAGTAAGAATCTAAAATTTGTCAAAAAAAAGAGTTTATGCATATAAAAATTTGAATATTACCAACAAAAAAACGAGAAAGAAGGGCTATCTTCGGCACGCCGAAGATTTAATACCCTTGCAGGCCGAACCTTTTCGTTTATCACGAATTCTAAGCACTTTGTGCTTGCTTCTGTCTGGCTTAAGTCCATGTCCTTGTCAAAAAAAAAGATGTGATCGAAAGCGAACAGTCGAAGAATATTTATAAATATATATAAATATATATATATGTATATATATGTATATATATATGTATATATATGTTTTTGATCCATCACACAAAAGATAAATTTTTCAAAAGTTGCCTAACTATGGAAAACGAAACACCCCTTAAATGAATTTGAACAAAGATGTTTGAAAATAAGTGTGAGGCCGATCGGATGGTAAACAAAAAACTTACATACAACCGTTTTCCGCCAATTTACCTCTCTTGCGGGTGGAATTTTCCAAATCGCTGAAATACATATTTATTAAGTTCTTAAGGAGAGCTTTGAAAATAAGTTTGAAGCAAATCGGACACAACTTAAAACTTCGCCTAAAAAATCTTTAAATCGCATTCCCCCCGAAGAAGTTTGAATTCTGCGAAAAGTGTCAAACACGTATCAAATGATTTTTCTTATAGATCTCTGGAAATGAATTTGAGCGCGAAACGTCACCCACCAAATCTTTGACCTCCATTTCCACCAAGGAGGAACGGATTTTCCTAAAAGTGTGAAACACCCCTCAAATGAATTTGAACAAAGATCTTTGAAAATAAGTTTGAGGCTGATCGGATGGTAAACAAAAAAGTTACATACAAACGTTTTTCGTGATTTTTCCACACTTGCGGGTGGAATTTCCTGAAACCCCGTCTTAACGTGTACCTACATCACATAAGGATGCTACAGTGAAAATTTCAGCTTCCTAGCTCTTACGGTTTGGGCTGTGCGCTGATCACGAATCAGTCAGTCAGTCAGTCAGTCAGGACAAACAGTTATATATATAGAGATTACTATCCTCGTGTTGGAAACCGCGGCAGAGGTAATTAAAGAGGCCGACCATACAACAGAGGCGGCTACAGAAATAATAATAATGGTAATAGAAACAATGATAACATAGGCAATCCTCGAGGCGGCTCATATAGAAAACCAGATCCGAGTTACACAAGGCAACTCGGAATACCAACAAACCCCCTTGAGCAACGAGTAATAATAATTTTTCATATAAATCTAAGTCTCAGTAGTCTCATCAAAATGTACAATAGGATAAATAATATACCATTGACTCTGCTAGTAGATACAGGAGCAAATGTCTCGATTTTAAAGAACAATAAAACAGATTTAAATCAAGACTATAAAACAAGTATAACAGGAATTGGACAGAGAACAATAGAGTCAATTGGACAATCCATAATTGATCTACTTTTCGATTACTTCGCAATCAGTCACAATTTCCAAATGGTCCACAATGAATCTCCAATACCTTGCGATGGAATTCTTGGACTAGACCATCAGAAAATTCAATTGAATAATAGATTAACAACATGATGAACTCATCATGAAACCAGAATCACTTAATTATCAAATACATGTACCGCTATTACATAATGATATTGTTAACTCAATATTGTTACCAGCTAGATCAGAAGTAATAAGAAAAATTACGCTTCTGACAAATGAAGATACAGTTCTTATACCAAACCAGGAAATACACCCTGGTGTAATAATAGCAAACAAAAAATAGTCCGTATTTTAAATACAAATAGTAACCATATAAAAATTCAAAATCCCGAAGTAAAATTTGAGTCATTACAACAATATGACATCAAAATAAATAATATAAATACCGGCAATAGAGCAGATGAAGTCATAAATAAATTAAATTTCCCCGACCAATTTAAAAACAAGCTTACTGACTTATGTACCAAATACAGTGACATATTTTGTCTAGAAACAGAAGCAATTTCAAGTAACAATATTTATAAACAGAAATTAAGATTAGCAGACAAAACACCCGTATATATTAAAAACTACAGAAATGCAGAAACAGAAAAGCCAGAAATTAACAGGCAGGTCGAAAAACTAATAAAAGATGGTATAGTAGAACCATCTATCTCAGAACCAAATTCAAAGGAGAAAAATAGCGTTTAGTAGTTGATTATCGCCAAATTAATAAAAAACTTTTAGCAGATAAATATCCACTGCCAAGAATTGAGGAAATACTTCCCCAATTAGGACGAGCTAAATATTTTTCATGTCTCGATCTTATGTCAGGTTTTCGCCAAATTAAACTAAATGAAAAATCTGGAAATATAACATCATTTTCAACGAGCACTGGCTTTTATCGCTTCACGCGGTTACCATATGGTCTTAAGGGTTGCACCAAATTCATTTATGCGAATGATGACACTCCCATCCCAAGCATTTCTCTATACGGATGACCTAGTAGTTATCGGCTGCTCAGAGCAGCACATGTTCAAGAACTTGACAAGCATATTTGATCATTGTCGAAAACATAATTTAAAATTAAATCCAGAGAAATGTTCGTTTTTCATGCACGAGGTAACATTCCTTAGGCATAAGTGCACAGACCAAACCCTACTGATGCGGATAGTGCACGACATTTCGTTGCGTTCTGCAATTACTACAGAAAATATATACAAAACTTCGCACAACACTCACGTCATTTGACTAGATTGTGCAGAAAGAATGTCCAATTCAAATGGAAAAAAGAATGCGAAGATGCATTTAAATATTTAAAAAAGGCATTATTGAAACCAACATTATTGCAATACCCTGACTTCAGCAAAGAATTTTGCATAACCACAGATGCAAGTAAACATGCATGTGGTGCTGTACTATCCCAAGAGTATAACGGTGTACAATTGCCAATCGCATCCGCATCCCGAGCTTTCACACAGGGAGAAAGCAATAAATCAACTAGAGAGCAGGAATTAGCTGCTATACATTGGGCAATAAAACACTTCAGACCATATGTTTATGGAAGGCATTTCCTAGTTAAAACAGACCATAGACCCTTAACATATTTGTTTTCGATGAAAAATTCTACATCAAAATTAATTAAGATGAGACTAGACTTAGAAGAATACCAATTCACGGTAGAATACCTCAAGGGGAAATATAACCATGTAGCGGATGCATTATTCCGCATAAGCATAGAGACACTAATTGACATGAATAGTAAAATATTAATGGTTCAAACAAGATCATCAAAAAGACAGGAAAACATCTGAGCAGATGAGAAAATAATTTGCAAAAAGATCAAAAGATCTAAAAAAGCCCAATGTCTATAAAGTCGTTAGTAATAACGACGTAATGAAATTTGTGAAACTAAATTTCGGTAAAATAAATTGTTTACTTTAAAGAGAAAAATGAATAATTTTACAATTTTCAGTTAATGATTTGTATTCCAATGGAAAAATCGACTAAGGTCAATTTTTTCAAAGGCTTAATTCAGAAGCCGGAATACATAAAATTGCTAACTTACAGTTGTCACCAAATGAATAAATTTTCGAATTTGTATCATTAAATGAATTAAAAATATGGGCAATAAATATTTAAATACATTAAAAGTAGCGCTACTTACAAAAATGACACAAATAAACAAAAATGACGAAAGTCAAATAAAAGCAATACTGTCGAAATATCATGATGATCCTATAGAAGGAGGCCATACAGGGATTACGCGTACCTTGTTAAAAATTAAGAAATACTTTTACTGGCCCCAAATCACTAAGACTATTACAAAGTATGTGAAAACTTGTGCGAAATGCCAATTAGCAAAAACCACAACACATACTAAAGCCCCATTGATATTAACGAATACTCCAAACACTGCATTTGACACTGTTTTAATAGACACAACGAGTACGCAATTACTATAATATGCGACCTCCCTAAATATCTAGTTACAATACCAGTAACAGACACATACTAAAGCCCCATTGATATTAACGAATACTCCAAACACTGCATTTGACACTGTTTTAATAGACACACTCGGTCCATTACCTCGTACAGAGAATGGCAACGAGTACGCAATTACTATAATATGCGACCTCCCTAAATATCTAGTTACAATACCAGTAACAGACAAAAGTGCAAAAACAGTAGGTAAAGCAATATTTGAATCTTTTGTACTAAAGTACGGTCCCATGATGACGTTCATAACGGACATGGGTACTGAATACGAAAATTCGCTAATAAAGGTTCTGTGCAAGTATATGGATATAAGTAATATACAATCAACAGCACATCATCACCAGTCATTAGGAACAGTAGAAAGAAGTCATCGAACATTTAACGAATTTATTCGCTCATATATTTCGATTGACAAAGACGATTGGGACATGTGATTGAATTATTTCACATATTGTTTCAACACTACACCATCGACAGTACATGGATACTGTCCATATAAACTCGTTTATGGTAGATTACCAAGACAGTTCATAGAATTTAATAACCAAACTAGAATTGACCCTATATATAACATAGACGACTACGCAAAAGAATTTAAATTAAGGTTAGAAATAGCTTATAAAAGAGTAAAAACTCTAGTAGATTTAGAAAAAGAAAAAAGAAAGAATACGATAAAAAACTAAATGAAATAGAACTAGAAATAGGAAATTTAGTTCTACTAAAGAACGATACAGCGCATAAGTTAGAAAGTAAATACTTAGGACCTTTTAAAGTTTTAAGCATAGAAGATAGAAACAACATAAAAATAGATGTAGGAAAAAAGAAACCCCAAGTAGTAAATAAGAACAGGTTAAAATTATTCAAAACTTAGCTTAGCTCGAGCATAGAACATATTACGTTTTTAGGCCTGATCAGCCACAAAGTAACTATCAAAATTTAATTACAAAAATATAATAAAAAAAAAAAATACTATCGTTACCAAAATTGTATTTTATAATACATTCTTTGTCCAATCGAAAAAAAAGGATATATGCGTATATATTAAAAATATATTACATAAAGTAAGAATCTAAAATTTGTCAAAAAAAAAGAGTTTATGCATATAAAAATTTGAATATTACCAACAAAAAAAAAACGAGAAAGAAGGGCTATCTTCGGCACGCCGAAGATTTAATACCCTTGCAGGCCGAACCTTTTCGGTTATCACGAATTCTAAGCACTTTGTGCTTGCTTCTGTCTGGCTTAAGTCCATGTCCTTGTCAAAAAAAAAAGATGTGATCGAAAGCGAACAGTCGAACCATATTTATAAATATGTATATAAATAAATATATATATATATTTATATATATATAAATAAATATATATATATATATATATATATATATATATATATATATATATATATATATATATATGTTTTTGATCCATCACACAAAAGATAAATTTTTCAAAAGTTGCCTAACTATGGAAAACGAAACACCCCTTAAATGAATTTGAACAAAGATGTTTGAAAATAAGTGTGAGGCCGATCGGATGGTAAACAAAAAACTTACATACAACCGTTTTCCGCCAATTTACCACTCTTGCGGGTGGAATTTTCCAAATCGCTGAAATACATATTTATTAAGTTCTTAAGGAGAGCTTTGAAAATAAGTTTGAAGCAAATCGGACACAACTTAAAACTTCGCCTAAAAAATCTTTAAATCGCATTCCCCCGAAGAAGTTTGAATTCTGCGAAAAGTGTCAAACACGTATCAAATGATTTTTCTTATAGATCTCTGGAAATGAATTTGAGCGCGAAACGTCACCCACCAAATCTTTGACCTCCATTTCCACCAAGGAGGAACGGATTTTCCTAAAAGTGTGAAACACCCCTCAAATGAATTTGAACAAAGATCTTTGAAAATAAGTTTGAGGCTGATCGGATGGTAAACAAAAAAGTTACATACAAACGTTTTTCGTGATTTTTCCACACTTGCGGGTGGAATTTCCTGAAACCCCGTCTTAACGTGTACCTACATCACATAAGGATGCTACAGTGAAAATTTCAGCTTCCTAGCTCTTACGGTTTGGGCTGTGCGCTGATCACGAATCAGTCAGTCAGTCAGTCAGTCAGGACAAACAGTTATATATATAGAGATTACTATCCTCGTGTTGGAAACCGCGGCAGAGGTAATTAAAGAGGCCGACCATACAACAGAGGCGGCTACAGAAATAATAATAATGGTAATAGAAACAATGATAACATAGGCAATCCTCGAGGCGGCTCATATAGAAAAACCAGATCCGAGTTACACAAGGCAACTCGGAATACCAACAAACCCCCTTGAGCAACGAGTAATAATAATTTTTCATATAAATCTAAGTCTCAGTAGTCTCATCAAAATGTACAATAGGATAAATAATATACCATTGACTCTGCTAGTAGATACAGGAGCAAATGTCTCGATTTTAAAGAACAATAAAACAGATTTAAATCAAGACTATAAAACAAGTATAACAGGAATTGGACAGAGAACAATAGAGTCAATTGGACAATCCATAATTGATCTACTTTTCGATTACTTCGCAATCAGTCACAATTTCCAAATAGTCCACAATGAATCTCCAATACCTTGCGATGGAATTCTTGGACTAGACCATCAGAAAATTCAATTGAATAATAGATTAACAACATGATGAACTCATCATGAAACCAGAATCACTTAATTATCAAATACATGTACCGCTATTACATAATGATATTGTTAACTCAATATTGTTACCAGCTAGATCAGAAGTAATAAGAAAAATTACGCTTCTGACAAATGAAGATACAGTTCTTATACCAAACCAGGAAATACACCCTGGTGTAATAATAGCAAACAAAAAATAGTCCGTATTTTAAATACAAATAGTAACCATATAAAAATTCAAAATCCCGAAGTAAAATTTGAGTCATTACAACAATATGACATCAAAATAAATAACATAAATACCGGCAATAGAGCAGATGAAGTCATAAATAAATTAAATTTCCCCGACCAATTTAAAAACAAGCTTACTGACTTATGTACCAAATACAGTGACATATTTTGTCTAGAAACAGAAGCAATTTCAAGTAACAATTTTTATAAACAGAAATTAAGATTAGCAGACAAAACACCCGTATATATTAAAAACTACAGAAATGCAGAAACAGAAAAGCCAGAAATTAACAGGCAGGTCGAAAAACTAATAAAAGATGGTATAGTAGAACCATCTATCTCAGAATACAATACCCAAGAAATCTCTCCCAAATTCAAAGGAGAAAAAATAGCGTTTAGTAGTTGATTATCGCCAAATTAATAAAAAACTTTTAGCAGATAAATATCCACTGCCAAGAATTGAGGAAATACTTCCCCAATTAGGACGAGCTAAATATTTTTCATGTCTCGATCTTATGTCAGGTTTTCGCCAAATTAAACTAAATGAAAAATCTGGAAATATAACATTATTTTCAACGAGCACTGGCTTTTATCGCTTCACGCGGTTACCATATGGTCTTAAGGGTTGCACCAAATTCATTTATGCGAATGATGACACTCCCATCCCAAGCATTTCTCTATACGGATGACCTAGTAGTTATCGGCTGCTCAGAGCAGCACATGTTCAAGAACTTGACAAGCATATTTGATCATTGTCGAAAACATAATTTAAAATTAAATCCAGAGAAATGTTCGTTTTTCATGCACGAGGTAACATTCCTTGGGCATAAGTGCACAGACCAAACCCTACTGATGCGGATAGTGCACGACATTTCGTTGCGTTCTGCAATTACTACAGAAAATATATACAAAACTTCGCACAACACTCACGTCATTTGACTAGATTGTGCAGAAAGAATGTCCAATTCAAATGGAAAAAAGAATGCGAAGATGCATTTAAATATTTAAAAAAGGCATTATTGAAACCAACATTATTGCAATACCCTGACTTCAGCAAAGAATTTTGCATAACCACAGATGCAAGTAAACATGCATGTGGTGCTGTACTATCCCAAGAGTATAACGGTGTACAATTGCCAATCGCATCCGCATCCCGAGCTTTCACACAGGGAGAAAGCAATAAATCAACTAGAGAGCAGGAATTAGCTGCTATACATTGGGCAATAAAACACTTCAGACCATATGTTTATGGAAGGCATTTCCTAGTTAAAACAGACCATAGACCCTTAACATATTTGTTTTCGATGAAAAATTCTACATCAAAATTAACCAAGATGAGACTAGACTTAGAAGAATACCAATTCACGGTAGAATACCTCAAGGGGAAATATAACCATGTAGCGGATGCATTATTCCGCATAAGCATAGAGACACTAATTGACATGAATAGTAAAATATTAATGGTTCAAACAAGATCATCAAAAGACAGGAAAACATCTGAGCAGATGAGAAAATAATTTGCAAAAAGATCAAAAAGATCTAAAAAAGCCCAATGTCTATAAAGTCGTTAGTAATAACGACGTAATGAAATTTGTGAAACTAAATTTCGGTAAAATAAATTGTTTACTTTAAAGAGAAAAATGAATAATTTTACAATTTTCAGTTAATGATTTGTATTCCAATGGAAAAATCGACTAAGGTCAATTTTTTCAAAGGCTTAATTCAGAAGCCGGAATACATAAAATTGCTAACTTACAGTTGTCACCAAATGAATAAATTTTCGAATTTGTATCATTAAATGAATTAAAAATATGGGCAATAAATATTTAAATACATTAAAAGTAGCGCTACTTACAAAAATGACACAAATAAACAAAAATGACGAAAGTCAAATAAAAGCAATACTGTCGAAATATCATGATGATCCTATAGAAGGAGGCCATACAGGGATTACGCGTACCTTGTTAAAAATTAAAAAATACTTTTACTGGCCCCAAATCACTAAGACTATTACAAAGTATGTGAAAACTTGTGCGAAATGCCAATTAGCAAAAACCACAACACATACTAAAGCCCCATTGATATTAACGAATACTCCAAACACTGCATTTGACACTGTTTTAATAGACACAACGAGTACGCAATTACTATAATATGCGACCTCCCTAAATATCTAGTTACAATACCAGTAACAGACAAAAGTGCAAAAACAGTAGGTAAAGCAATATTTGAATCTTTTGTACTAAAGTACGGTCCCATGATGACGTTCATAACGGACATGGGTACTGAATACGAAAATTCGCTAATAAAGGTTCTGTGCAAGTATATGGATATAAGTAATATACAATCAACAGCACATCATCACCAGACATTAGGAACAGTAGAAAGAAGTCATCGAACATTTAACGAATTTATTCGCTCATATATTTCGATTGACAAAGACGATTGGGACATGTGATTGAATTATTTCACATATTGTTTCAACACTACACCATCGACAGTACATGGATACTGTCCATATAAACTCGATTATGGTAGATTAGCAAGACAGTTCATAGAATTTAATAACAAAACTAGAATTGACCATATATATAACATAGACGACTACGCAAAAGAATTTAAGTTTAGATTAGAAATAGCTTATAAAAGAGTAAAAACTCTAGTAGATTTAGAAAAAGAAAAAAGAAAGAATACGATAAAAAACTAAATGAAATAGAACTAGAAATAGGAAATTTAGTTCTACTAAAGAACGGTACAGCGCATAAGATAGAAAGTAAATACTTAGTACCTTTTAAAGTTTTAAGCATAGAAGATAGAAACAACATAAAAATAGATGTAGGAAAAAAGAAACCCCAAGTAGTAAATTAGAACAGGTTAAAATTATTCAAAACTTAGCTTAGCTCGAGCATAGAACATATTACGTTTTTAGGCCTGATCAGCCACAAAGTAACTATCAAAATTTAATTACAAAAATATAATAAAAAAAAAAAAAAAAAATACTATCGTTACCAAAATTGTATTTTATAATACATTCTTTGTCCAATCGAAAAAAAAGGATATATGCATATATATTAAAAATATATTACATAAAGTAAGAATCTAAAATTTGTCAAAAAAAAGAGTTTATGCATATAAAAATTTGAATATTACCAACAAAAAAAACGAGAAAGAAGGGCTATCTTCGGCACGCCGAAGATTTAATACCCTTGCAGGCCGAACCTTTTCGTTTATCACGAATTCTAAGCACTTTGTGCTTGCTTCTGTCTGGCTTAAGTCCATGTCCTTGTCAAAAAAAAAGATGTGATCGAAAGCGAACAGTCGAAGAATATTTATAAATATATATAAATATATATATATATGTATATATATGTATATATTTATGTATATATATGTTTTTGATCCATCACACAAAAGATAAATTTTTCAAAATTGGCCTAACTATGGAAAACGAAACACCCCTTAAATGAATTTGAACAAAGATCTTTGAAAATAAGTGTGAGGCCGATTGGATGGTAAACAAAAAACTTTCATACAACTGTTTTCCGCCAATTTACCACTGTTGCGGGTGGAATTTTCCAAATCGCTGAAATACGTATTTATTAAGTTCTTATGGAGAGCTTTGAAAATAAGTAAGCAAATCGGACACAACTTAAAACTTCGCCTAAAAAATCTTTAAATCGCATTCCCCCCGAAGAAGTTTGAATTCTGCGAAAAGTGTGAAACACGTATCAAATGATTTTTCTTATAGATCTCTGGAAATGAATTTGAGCGCGAAACGTCACCCACCAAATCTTTGACCTCCATTTCCACCAAGGAGGAACGGATTTTCCTAAAAGTGTGAATCACCCCTCAAATGAATTTGAACAAAGATCTTTGAAAATAAGTTTGAGGCTGATCGGATGGTAAACAAAAAAGTTACATACAAACGTTTTTCGTGATTTTTCCACACTTGCGGGTGGAATTTCCTGAAACCCCGTCTTAACGTGTACCTACATCACATAAGGATGCTACAGTAAAAAATTTCAGCTTCCTAGCTCTTACGGTTTGGGCTGTGCGTTGATCACGAATCAGTCAGTCAGTCAGTCAGTCAGGACAAACAGTTATATATATAGAGATTACTATCCTCGTGTTGGAAACCGCGGCAGAGGTAATTAAAGAGGCCGACCATACAACAGAGGCGGCTCATATAGAAAAACCAGATCCGAGTTACACAAGGCAACTCAGAATACCAACAAACTCCCTTGAGCAACGAGTAATAATAATTTTTCATATAAATCTAAGTCTCAGTAGTCTCATCAAAATGTACAATAGGATAAATAATATACCATTGACTCTGCTAGTAGATACAGGAGCAAATGTCTCGATTTTAAAGAACAATAAAACAGATTTAAATCAAGACTATAAAACAAGTATAACAGGAATTGGACAGAGAACAATAGAGTCAATTGGACAATCCATAATTGATCTACTTTTCGATTACTTCGCAATCAGTCACAATTTCCAAATGGTCCACAATGAATCTCCAATACCTTGCGATGGAATTGTTGGACTAGACCATCAGAAAATTCAATTGAATAATAGATTAACAACATGATGAACTCATCATGAAACCAGAATCACTTAATTATCAAATACATGTACCGCTATTACATAATGATATTGTTAACTCAATATTGTTACCAGCTAGATCAGAAGTAATAAGAAAAATTACGCTTCTGACAAATGAAGATACAGTTCTTATACCAAACCAGGAAATACACCCTGGTGTAATAATAGCAAACAAAAAATAGTCCGTATTTTAAATACAAATAGTAACCATATAAAAATTCAAAATCCCGAAGTAAAATTTGAGTCATTACAACAATATGACATCAAAATAAATAACATAAATACCGGCAATAGAGCAGATGAAGTCATAAATAAATTAAATTTCCCCGACCAATTTAAAAACAAGCTTACTGACTTATGTACCAAATACAGTGACATATTTTGTCTAGAAACAGAAGCAATTTCAAGTAACAATTTTTATAAACAGAAATTAAGATTAGCAGACAAAACACCCGTATATATTAAAAACTACAGAAATGCAGAAACAGAAAAGCCAGAAATTAACAGGCAGGTCGAAAAACTAATAAAAGATGGTATAGTAGAACCATCTATCTCAGAACCAAATTCAAAGGAGAAAAAATAGCGTTTAGTAGTTGATTATCGCCAAATTAATAAAAAACTTTTAGCAGATAAATATCCACTGCCAAGAATTGAGGAAATACTTCCCCAATTAGGACGAGCTAAATATTTTTCATGTCTCGATCTTATGTCAGGTTTTCGCCAAATTAAACTAAATGAAAAATCTGGAAATATAACATCATTTTCAACGAGCACTGGCTTTTATCGCTTCACGCGGTTACCATATGGTCTTAAGGGTTGCACCAAATTCATTTATGCGAATGATGACACTCCCATCCCAAGCATTTCTCTATACGGATGACCTATTAGTTATCGGCTGCTCAGAGCAGCACATGTTCAAGAACTTGACAAGCATATTTGATCATTGTCGAAAACATAATTTAAAATTAAATCCAGAGAAATGTTCGTTTTTCATGCACGAGGTAACATTCCTTGGGCATAAGTGCACAGACCAAACCCTACTGATGCGGATAGTGCACGACATTTCGTTGCGTTCTGCAATTACTACAGAAAATATATACAAAACTTCGCACAACACTCACGTCATTTGACTAGATTGTGCAGAAAGAATGTCCAATTCAAATGGAAAAAAGAATGCGAAGATGCATTTAAATATTTAAAAAAGGCATTAATGAAACCAACATTATTGCAATACCCTGACTTCAGCAAAGAATTTTGCATAACCACAGATGCAAGTAAACATGCATGTGGTGCTGTACTATCCCAAGAGTATAACGGTGTACAATTGCCAATCGCATCCGCATCCCGAGCTTTCACACAGGGAGAAAGCAATAAATCAACTAGAGAGCAGGAATTAGCTGCTATACATTGGGCAATAAAACACTTCAGACCATATGTTTATGGAAGGCATTTCCTAGTTAAAACAGACCATAGACCCTTAACATATTTGTTTTCGATGAAAAATTCTACATCAAAATTAACCAAGATGAGACTAGACTTAGAAGAATACCAATTCACGGTAGAATACCTCAAGGGAAATATAACCATGTAGCGGATGCATTATTCCGCATAAGCATAGAGACACTAATTGACATGAATAGTAAAATATTAATGGTTCAAACAAGATCATCAAAAAGACAGGAAAACATCTGCGCAGATGAGAAAATAATTTGCAAAAAGATCAAAAAGATCTAAAAAAGCCCAATGTCTATAAAGTCGTTAGTAATAACGACGTAAAGAAATTTGTGAAACTAAATTTCGGTAAAATAAATTGTTTACTTTAAAGAGGTAAACAAATCATTTTACAATTTTCAGTTAATGATTTGTATTCCAATGGAAAAATCGACTAAGGTCAATTTTTTCAAAGGCTTAATTCAGAAGCCGGAATACATAAAATTGCTAACTTACTGTTGCGCTATTGAGCTTTTTCAATAGCTTTCACAAATAGAAATAATTAACTTATTATTTTTTGTGTTCAAATTGTTTTTATATTTCTTAAAGTTGCGAGAAGCAGGCAGACCCGAATTGGTCTGTGCTTATTATTTAAGAACAATAGTTTATATATATAGGCAAGCGAACCCGAATTAGTACGTGCCAATTTTAGCGAAGCGACAATTATTAATTATAATTTTGAGTAATGCAAGTGGCCGATGCGTACCAAATGCATGAAGCGAACGAACTTAAATAACTCGATGCGCAGCATCGAGGCCTTCGCATAAGTAAAGCTAGGGCAATAAAACGATCGTTACAGCGAAGAGCGGCAGCTCTATGTAAATGAGTTCTTATGAGCGAAATTTAGGCAATTGCTTTGCAGAGCGAGTATTATAAGATAAATTAAGATGCTGCTCTTATCAGTTGCGAGGTCGCTCCAGTTGTTTTGGCTGCGTAACCAGACATTCTCCCCCCGTTGGAAGGCATGGGCTTTCAACAGATTCCCTGATGGGCAATAGGCATAGCTTGTTTGCAGCTCTTCTCGTTTCTCCTGTTGCGGTGCGCAAAATGGCTACTCGAGCGACTCCATCCTTTCCCACGACTAACTCCGTGATTCTCGCCAGTGGCCACCTTAGAGGCGGCAGATTTTCATCCTTCACGAGGACTTTGTCGTTGACGCATAGGCCTGGTTTCGGAGTACGCCATTTGGAGCGCTGCTGAAGCAGTGTTAAGTATTCTTCACGCCAGCGAGACCAAAACAGTTGTTGGAGGTATGTTACGCGTTGCCAGCCATCCAGACGATTGAATTGAAGGTGCGTCACATCAGGTTCAACGAACGATGAGCTGGGTCCACCAATCAAGAAATGAGCTGGAGTGAGCACATCTAGATCTGCTGGATCTTCTGAAAGAGGAAACAATGGCCTGGAATTAATTATCGATGCTATGTGGCAGACTAGGGTGCGAAACTCTTCGAAGTTGAGAACACAAGATCCAACAGCACGATAAAAATGATGTTTCGCTGTCTTCACTGCTGCTTCCCAAAGGCCGCCAAAATGCGGTGAACGAGGAGGTATAAATTTCCAATCAATGGAATCAGCCATGCAAAATTTATGCACTGACTCAATATGATTGCGACTTATGAATAGACGCTTGAGATCCAGAAGCTCGTTTTTGGCGCCGACAAAGTTGGTAGCGTTATCCGACCATATCTGAGATGGCCTGCCTCGAGTCGATATAAACCTCTTAAGCGCATTCAAGAATGAAGCTGTCGACAGATCCTTGACCAGTTCCAGGTGAACCGCTTTAGTCGCGAAGCAGACGAAGACAGCCATATAACATTTGACTGGAGCTTTATTTCGTACGTCTGGCTTATAGAAAAATGGTCCACAATAGTCAACACCAGAGACTTCAAAGGCTCGACAAGCAGTCAAACGTTCCTTGGGCAGATCAGCCATTATATGCTCTATTAATCGAGGCTTGGCACGAAAGCATCTCACACATTTTCCAACCACCTTGGATACGGTCTTCCTTCCACCAATCGGCCAATACTGCAACCGAATATGAGCAAGAAGTGCCCGTGGACCAGCGTGTAAGTTCCGATTGTGCAACCGTGTGATGACTGAGTCTGTGATGGGATGATGACACGGGAGAATTATTGGATGGCGAGCGTCGAAATCCAGCGAAGAGTTTTTCAAGCGCCCATCAACTCTAAGAATGCCGAAGTCATCCAAAAAAGGGTTAAGTGATGCGATACAACTGGACGGTTTAACAACTCTTCTCGATTGCAATGATTTGATCTCTTCCCACAGGTGTGCTCTCTGGACGAGCCTTAGTAAGAGTTGGGTCCCATGTTGTATATCAGACACTGTTAGTCCAGGATGCCTGCTTCTGTGTATGAATTTATAAATATATCCGAATATACGCTGCATTGTATCAAATGAGTTGACGTATTTACAAGTGGCAGTTATATCAACGAAGGGATATGACGCAATAAGGACCCTTTTTTTTAAGTTCGAGTTCTGTCCTTTCTGACAAGCAAGAAGCAATTTGTCTTTAACTAGAAATTCTGGGCCGTTGAACCACAGTGACGATTGATCTAATTCACTGGGCGTAGATCCTCTCGAAAGTATATCTGCCGGGTTGAGTGAAGTAGGCACGTAACGCCATTCCATGCCATTAGTTAGCTCTTGAACTACTGTGACGCGATTAGCCACAAACACATTGAGCTTGCAGGGCTCGGTCCTTATCCAGGAAAGGCATACAGAAGAATCCGACCAACAGTAGAATTTTCCATCGAACAGATTCATTTTAGATATCTCACGCATGAGATTAGATAATAAGACGGCGCCGCAGAGCTCTAGCTTTGGAACTGTGATTGTTTTCAGAGGAGCTACACGCGATTTGGAACACAACAACTGACAACTAGCTGATGTTCGTCGAGAAAGGACGTAGACACAGGCCCCATATGCTTCGATGCTGGCGTCGCAGAAACCGTGAACTTCTAACTCTGCTGCAGGTATTGACACGAGACGAGGAAATTTAAGAAACTGTGCCTTCTCAAAACTGCAGCAAAGATCATGCCAAGCTGTTGCTAGTGATGATGGCAAGCTCTCGTCCCACTCAAGCTTCTCTTTCCAGATCTGCTGCATAAAGATTTTAGCCTTGGCAATTACCGGCCCTATGAGTCCAAGTGGGTCATACAAGCGAGCTATGGTCGATAGTATTGATCTTTTGGATGGTTTAGATCTCTGCTGAATGGACGAAAAAGAAAACAACAACCGATCCGACGCTGAGTCCCAAGCGAGTCCAAGAGTTTTGGTGATGTCGCTACCATCATCAAACTTTAGAGAAGATTCTCTGTCCTCTACGGGTATCCCTTTCAGTACAGCAGCATTGTTTGAGCACCACTTTCGCAACTTGAAGCCCCCACTTGCCAAGATTCCAGCCGTCTGATTAAGAATTTCCTTTGCTTCCTGAATTGAATCACCCCCTGAAATGAGGTCATCAACGTAGAAGTCACGCCGCAAAATCCGAGATCCAATTGGAAAATTAGTTTCCTCATCCATAGACAGCTGATGCATAGCACGGATGGAGAGGAATGAAGCTGGCTTTGTTCCGTATGTAACTGTATCCAGCTTAAAAATCTTTATATCCTGTTCTGGCGAGTCTCGCCACAGAATGCATTGGAGAAAATCATCCGGTGCTGAAACGCGTACGCAGCGATACATTTTTCCAATATCTCCTGTTAGGGCGATCGGGAATTTACGAAAGCGAAGAAGGATATGAAACAGCGAGCTTTGAATAACAGGTCCAGCCATCAATAGTTCATTTAATGAATAACCTGAGGAGGTAGCTGCTGAGCCGTCGAAAACCACTCGCAATTTTGTCGTCGAACTGTCTTCTTTAAAGACACAGTCATGAGGAAGAAAGTATTGACAAAGTCCTATAGACTCTGGAGCAACAGGCGACATATGACCAAGATCCAAATATTCCTTTAGAAAGTTTGAATATTGAATCTTTAGATCTGGACGATTTTGTAGTTTGCGTTCCAGGGTCAGGAACCGACGAAAGGCTTGTTGGTATGACGTCCCCAGACATTCCAAACTTTGCTTGAAGGGTAAACGAACTGAATATTGGCCACTAGGCAGTCTGATATGAGTCTTTACAAAGTGTTCTTCACAGATGTTTTCTTCCTTTGAAGAGGTAGGTGTACTTTCCAAGCAGGATTCTATCTCCCAAAATCTTCGAACCAATTCATCAGCACGTTCTTCAGAACTTGACTCAAGTTTGCCCGCAGTATGCTTTGCCATTAACATAGAACCACTCAAGCGCGGTCCGCCTCCAGAAACTACCCAACCAAGCCGTGTTTTTTGAAGACACGGTAGTCCTGGGAGAAGCCTTATCTGGCCGACGCTGAGAAGGTCGTAAAACAGGCTAGCTCCAAGTAGCAAGTCCACGCGTTGAGGTTTAAAGAAAGACGGATCTGCTAGTTTTATGTTATCGGGAATGTTCCAATTCGTCGTGTTGATAGTAAAACTCGGTTGGCTATCAGTTATGTTAGGCGCTACCAGAGCTGTAAGGCATGTTGAGTATTCAGAGACTTGAGACTGTATTGTGATAGTGACCGTGTTTCCTTCTGTTTCAAAACGAGAATCTCCTAGACCAGAGACAATGGCTGAGGACTTGTGCTTCTTTAGCTGAAGCTGTTGAGCAAGGCGCGACGTTATAAGGTGAAGCTGAGAACCAGAATCCAAAAGGGCACGACAAGGTATCAAAGTGCCGGAGCGATTTTTAACAAAGATCATAGCCGTAGCCAAGACGACAACATCACTACTGAAATACTGGGCAACAAGAGATGTGGAGGTAGATGGCGATGACTTAGCGAAAGAGGCATGGGCTATCTGCGATGAATTTGCAGGCTTAGTCAGCTGACCAGACGGAAATACCGAATTATTTAAATGCAGCAGCGAATGATGTTTCGCCCCGCAGGTCCGACAGCATCCAGAGCTGCATGATCGCAATTGATGACCTTTCTTTAGGCAATTCAAGCACAATGCAACTCGTTTTGCCTCCCTAAGCCGTAATGCAGGGGTCAAATTTCCAAATCGAGAACAATTATATATATTATGACCAGGGCTGTCACAAAATACGCAGACATGGGCGTCGTGGTTAGTGGCAATAAATGACGATCTACTGTTAATTGCTCTAGTTTTTCCCACCTGATGGCTAGGGGCATAGCTTGCCATAGCAAAATTTACTGTTTCCATTGTTCGGCATCTCTGCTCCAGAAACGTAGCCATATGCTCCCACGATGGTATTAAGTTGACGAACGACGAATCCTCTAGCCTTTCTTCCCATTTGGCTTGTGATATTGGGTCCAGCTTTTGTAAAATAATCTGCACAATGATGCATCCAGCGATTTGTTCGGAGTTGCCCATGCTCTTTAACGCGCGAATATGTGCGTTGAATTGGTCGGATAACTCCCTTAGCGACACGGCCGATCCACCTGCCACCCTCTTGAGCCCCAATATCTCAAGTATGTGTGCCTGAAAAACCAAACGTCTGTTATTAAACCTTTTCTCCAATAAATTAAGTGCTATGGCATAATTATCGTTTGTTATTTCCAATGATCGAATCGCGTCCAGCGCTGTATCCTTCAGGCACGATCGAAGATGCTGCAGCTTTTCGATATCTGCTAGATCAGGATGATTTTCTATGACGGTTGTGAACATAGAATAAAAGTCGGCCCATTCTGTGTAACCACCACTGAACGTAGGCAACTTTATTGAGGGTAGTGTCGGCGGTGCCTTAGCTCTAACTGTCTGCGAGGGCAGCACAGATTGGTCGCGAAATGTTGAGCAGGGCAATGTTGAGACACGTTTCGCAATTTCACTCCGAACCGAAATTTCCATAGAAACTGCTAACTCGTCGAAGTCCTCACGCAATTGGTTACCGATTTCATCAAAGTCAAGTTCTTCGAGGCTAGTGTGAGTAATATCAAATGAGGTCTGAAGCCGCTCGATTTGCTTCAGCCTAACACTAAGACCGCACTCATCAATTGCACTAAATGGCGAATTAGTTATAGCATTTCGCAGTGTTTGCAAACTGTCATAAATTGAAATGGCTTTGCGCTTCAGAAAGGTCACCCTGTTTGCAGAGGGCACTGCACTAGAGGCATTATTTTCGCTTGCCATTAAAAGCGTGATAGAAAGCGCGTGCGAAACTAGCTGAGTAACTAACAACGGTGATCGCTAGTACATGCAAACCGTTCAAAAAAGTGTCAAGCTATGTAACGAAGCAACGGCAATAGCTTTTACATAAGTACCGCACGCATGAGCAAAGCGACCGAAAGAGTAGGCAAAGCGACGGCGATAAGTATGTATGTATATAAAGTGCACAAAACGAAATGCCAGGTGGTGTCTTTTAAGATTATTGCTTTAATGTAAAGCAAATAATCTTACAACAACAAAAATAAAAATCACGTCGGGGTCACCAAAATGTTGCGCTATTGAGCTTTTTCAATAGCTTTCACAAATAGAAATAATTAACTAATTATTTTTTTGTGTTCAAATTGTTTTTATATTTCTTAAAGTTGCGAGAAGCAGGCAGACCCGAATTGGTCTGTGCTTATTATTTAAGAACAATAGTTTATATATATAGGCAAGCGAACCCGAATTAGTACGTGCCAATTTTAGCGAAGCGACAATTATTAATTATAATTTTGAGTAATGCAAGTGGCCGATGCGTACCAAATGCATGAAGCGAACGAACTTAACTAACTCGATGCGCAGCATCGAGGCCTTCGCATAAGTAAAGCTAGGGCAATAAAACGATCGTTACAGCGAAGAGCGGCAGCTCTATGTAAATGAGTTCTTATGAGCGAAATTTAGGCAATTGCTTTGCAGAGCGAGTATTATAAGATAAATTAAGATGCTGCTCTTATCAGTTGCGAGGTCGCTCCAGTTGTTTTGGCTGCGTAACCAGACACTTACAGTTGTCACCAAATGAATAAATTTTCGAATTGGTATCATTAAATGAATTAAAAATATGGGCAATAAATATTTAAATACATTAAAAGTAGCGCTACTTACAAAAATGACACAAATTAACAAAAATGACGAAAGTCAAATAAAAGCAATACTGTCGAAATATCATGATGATCCTATAGAAGGAGGCCATACAGGGATTACGCGTACCTTGTTAAAAATTAAGAAATACTTTTACTGGCCCCAAATCACTAAGACTATTACAAAGTATGTGAAAACTTGTGCGAAATGCCAATTAGCAAAAACCACAACACATACTAAAGCCCCATTGATATTAACGAATACTCCAAACACTGCATTTGACACTGTTTTAATAGACACAACGAGTACGCAATTACTATAATATGCGACCTCCCTAAATATCTAGTTACAATACCAGTAACAGACAAAAGTGCAAAAACAGTAGGTAAAGCAATATTTGAATCTTTTGTACTAAAGTACGGTCCCATGATGACGTTCATAACGGACATGGGTACTGAATACGAAAATTCGCTAATAAAGGTTCTGTGCAAGTATATGGATATAAGTAATATACAATCAACAGCACATCATCACCAGACATTAGGAACAGTAGAAAGAAGTCATCGAACATTTAACGAATTTATTCGCTCATATATTTCGATTGACAAAGACGATTGGGACATGTGATTGAATTATTTCACATATTGTTTCAGCACTACACCATCGACAGTACATGGATACTGTCCATATAAACTCGATTATGGTAGATTAGCAAGACAATTCATAGAATTTAATAACAAAACTAGAATTGACCATATATATAACATAGACGACTACGCAAAAGAATTTAAGTTTAGATTAGAAATAGCTTATAAAAGAGTAAAAACTCTAGTAGATTTAGAAAAAGAAAAAAGAAAGAATACGATAAAAAACTAAATGAAATAGAACTAGAAATAGGAAATTTAGTTCTACTAAAGAACGATACAGCGCATAAGTTAGAAAGTAAATACTTAGGACCTTTTAAAGTTTTAAGCATAGAAGATAAAAACAACATAAAAATAGATGTAGGAAAAAAGAAACCCCAATTAGTAAATTAGAACAGGTTAAAATTATTCAAAACTTAGCTTAGCTCGAGCATAGAACATATTACGTTTTTAGGCCTGATCAGCCACAAAGTAACTATCAAAATTTAATTACAAAAATATAATAAGAAAAAAAAATACTATCGTTACCAAAATTGTATTTTATAATACATTCTTTGTCCAATCGAAAAAAAGGATATATGCGTATATATTAAAAATATATTACATAAAGTAAGAATCTAAAATTTGTCAAAAAAAAAAGAGTTTATGCATATAAAAATTTGAATATTACCAACAAAAAAAAACGAGAAAGAAGGGCTATCTTCGGCACGCCGAAGATTTAATACCCTTGCAGGCCGAACCTTTTCGTTTATCACGAATTCTAAGCACTTTGTGCTTGCTTCTGTCTGGCTTAAGTCCATGTCCTTGTCAAAAAAAAAAGATGTGATCGAAAGCGAACAGTCGAAGAATATTTATAAATATATATAAATATATATATATATGTATATATATGTATATATTTATGTATATATATGTTTTTGATCCATCACACAAAAGATAAATTTTTCAAAATTGGCCTAACTATGGAAAACGAAACACCCCTTAAATGAATTTGAACAAAGATCTTTGAAAATAAGTGTGAGGCCGATTGGATGGTAAACAAAAAACTTTCATACAACTGTTTTCCGCCAATTTACCACTGTTGCAGGTGGAATTTTCCAAATCGCTGAAATACGTATTTATTAAGTTCTTATGGAGAGCTTTGAAAATAAGTAAGCAAATCGGACACAACTTAAAACTTCGCCTAAAAAATCTTTAAATCGCATTCCCCCCGAAGAAGTTTGAATTCTGCGAAAAGTGTGAAACACGTATCAAATGATTTTTCTTATAGATCTCTGGAAATGAATTTGAGTGCGAAACGTCACCCACCAAATCTTTGACCTCCATTTCCACCAAGGAGGAACGGATTTGAGCAAAGATCTTTGAAAATAAGTTTGAGGCTGATCGGATGGTAAACAAAAAAGTTACATACAAACGTTTTTCGTGATTTTTCCACACTTGCGGGTGGAATTTCCTGAAACCCCGTCTTAACGTGTACCTACATCACATAAGGATGCTACAGTAAAAAATTTCAGCTTCCTAGCTCTTACGGTTTGGGCTGTGCGTTGATCACGAATCAGTCAGTCAGTCAGTCAGTCAGGACAAACAGTTATATATATAGAGATTACTATCCTCGTGTTGGAAACCGCGGCAGAGGTAATTAAAGAGGCCGACCATACAACAGAGGCGGCTCATATAGAAAAACCAGATCCGAGTTACACAAGGCAACTCGGAATACCAACAAACTCCCTTGAGCAACGAGTAATAATAATTTTTCATATAAATCTAAGTCTCAGTAGTCTCATCAAAATGTACAATAGGAAAAATAATATACCATTGACTCTGCTAGTAGATACAGGAGCAAATATCTCGATTTTAAAAAACAATAAAACAGTTTCAAATATAAATCAAGACTATAAAACAAGTATAACAGGAATTGGACAGGGAACAATAGAGTCAATTGGACAATCCATAATTGATCTACTTTTCGATTACGTCGTAATCAGTCACAATTTCCAAATAGTCCACAATGAATTTCCCATACCTTGCGATGGACTTCTTGGACTAGACTTCATCAGAAAATTCAATTGCATAATAGATTAACAACATGATGAACTCATCATGAAACCAGAATCACTTAATTATCAAATACATGTACCGCTATTACATAATGATATTGATAACTCAATATTGTTACCAGCTAGATCAGAAGTAATAAAAAAAAATTACGCTTCTGACAAATGAAGATACAGTTCTTATAACAAACCAGGAAATACACCCTGGTGTAATAATAGCAAACAAAAAATAGTCCGTATTTTAAATACAAATAGTAACCATATAAAAAAACAATGTCATTACAACAATATGACATCAAAATAAATAATATAAATACCGGCAATAGAGCAGATGAAGTCATAAATAAATTAAATTTCCCCGACCAATTTAAAAACAAGCTTACTGACTTATGTACCAAATACAGTTTTGTCTAGAAACAGAAGCAATTTCAAGTAACAATTTTTATAAACAGAAATTAAGATTAGCAGACAAAACACCCGTATATATTAAAACCTACAGAAATGCAGAAACAGAAAAGCCAGAAATTAATAGGCAGGTCGAAAAACGAATAAAAGATCGTATAGTAGAACCATCTATCTCAGAATACAATAGCCCACTTCTCTTGGTACCCAAGAAATCTCTCTCAAATTCAAAGGAGAAAAAATGGCGTTTAGTAGTTCATTATCGCCAAATTAACATTAAACGTTTAGCAGATAAATATCCACTGCCAAGAATTGCGGAAATACTTGACTAATTAGGACGAGCTAAATATTTTTCATGTCTCGATCTTATGTGAGGTTTTCAACAAATTGAACTAGATGAAAAATCTAGAAATATAACATCATTTTCAACGAGCACTGGCTCTTATCGCTTCACGCGGTTACCATATGGTCTTAAGGGTTGCACCAAATTCATTTATGCGAATGATGACACTCGCATTTTCAGGCCTAGAGCCATCCCAAGCATTTCTCTATATGGATGACCTAGTAGTTATCGGCTGCTCAGAGCAGCACATGTTCAAGAACTTGACAAGCATATTTGATCTTTGTCGAAAACATAACTTAAAATTAAACCCAGAGAAATGTTCGTTTTTCATGCACGAGGTAACATTCCTTGGGCGTAAGTGCACAGACCATGGCATCCTTCCAGATGACAAAAAGTACGATGTTATAAAAAACTATCCAACCCCTACTGATGCGGATAGTGCACGACGTTTCGTCGCGTTCTGTAATTACTACAGAAGATTTATACACAACTTCGCACAACACTCACGTCATTTAACTAGATTGTGCAGAAAGAATGTCCAATTCGAATGGAAAAAAGAATGCGAAGATGCATTTAAATATTTAAAAAATGCATTAATGAAACCAACATTATTGCAATACCCTGACTTCAGCAAAGAATTTTGCATAACCACAGATGCAAGTAAACATGCATGTGGTGCTGTACTATCCCAAGATTACAACGGTGTACAATTGCCAATCGCATCCGCATCCCGAGCTTTCACACAGGGAGAAAGCAATAAATCAACTACTGAGCAGGAATTAGCTGCTATACATTGGGCAATAAAACACTTCAGACCATATGTTTATGGAAGGCATTTCTTAGTTAAAACAGACCATAGACCCTTAGCATATTTGTTTTCGATGAAAAATCCCACATCAAAATTAACCAGGATGAGACTAGACTTAGAAGAATACCAATTCACGGTAGAATACCTCAAGGGGAAATATAACCATGTAGCGGATGCATTATCCCGCATAAGCATAGAGACACTAATTGACATGAATAGGAAAATATTAATGGTTCAAACAAGATCATCAAAAAGGCAGGAAAACATCTGCACAGATGAGAAAATAAAATTGCAAAAAGATCAAAAAGATCTAAAAGAGCCCAATGTCTATGAAGTCGTTAGTAATAACGACGTAAAGAAATTTGTGAAACTAAAATTCGGTAAAATAAATTGTTTACTTTAAAGAGGAAAACGAATCATTTCACAATTTTCAGTTAATGATTTGTATTCCAATGGAAAATTCGACTAAGGTAAAATTTTTCAAAGGCTTAATTCAGGAACCGGAATACATAAAACTGCCAACTTACAGTTGACACCAAATGAACAAATATTCGAATTAGTACCATTAAATGAATTTAAATGTCGGCAATAAATAATTAAATACATTAAAAGTAGCCCTACTAACAAAAGTGTCGCAAATAGACAAAAATGACGAAAGTCAAATAAAAGCAATACTGTCGAAATATCATGATGATCCTACAGAAGGAGGCCATACAGGGATTACGCGTACCTTGTTAAAAATTAAGAAATACTTTTACTGGACCCAAATGACTAAGACTATTACAAAGTATGTGAAAACTTGTGCGAAATGCCAATTAGCAAAAACCACAACACATACTAAAGCCCCATTGATATATACGAATACTCCAAATACTGCATTTGACACTGTTTTAATAGACACAATCGGAGAATGGCAACGAGTACGCAATTACTATAATATGCGACCTCACTAAATATCTAGTTACAATACCAGTAACAGACAAAAGTGCAAAAACAGTAGGTAAAGCAATATTTGAATCTTTTGTTCTTAAGTACGGTCACATGAAGACGTTCATAACGGACATGGGTACTGAATACAAAAATTCGCTAATAAATGACTTGTGCAAGTATATGAATATAAGTAATATACAATCAACAGCACATCATCACCAGACCAGACATTAGGAACAGTAGAAAGAATTCATCGAACATTTAGAATTTGTTCGATCATATATTTCAATTGACAAAGACGATTGGGACATATGGTTGAATTATTTCACATATTGTTTCAATACTACACCATCGACAGTACATGAATACTGTGCATACGAACTTGACAGTTCATAGAATTGAATAACCAAACTGAAATAGATACTATATATAACATAGGCAACTACGCAAAAGAATTCAAGTTTAGGTTAAAAATTTGCGTATAAAAGAGTAAAAACTCTGGTAGATTTATAAAAAGAAAAACGAAAGATAGAATACGATAAAAAACTAAAAGACATAAAACTAGAGATAGGAAACTACATAGCGCATAAGTTAGAAAGTAAATACTTAGGCCCTTATAAAGTTAAAAGCATTGAAGATAGAAACTACATAAAAGTAGATGTAGGAAAAAAGATATCCCAAGTAGTAAATAAGAACAAGTTAAAATTATTCAAAGCTTAGCTTAGCTCGAGCATAGAACAAATGACTTTTTTTTTAGCCTGATCAGCCACAAAACAAGTATCAATATATAATTACAAAAATATATATAAAATAAATCAAATAAAAAAACTATCGTAACCAACATTTTATTTCATTATAGTTTCTTTGTCCAATCGGAAAATTA
The DNA here is from genome assembly GCA_035045885.1 of Drosophila borealis. NCBI lineage: Eukaryota > Metazoa > Arthropoda > Insecta > Diptera > Drosophilidae > Drosophila > Drosophila borealis. The sequence goes on along the minus strand of JAWNOR010000269.1, from coordinate 150,391 downwards.
AGGATATATGCACCTATATTAAAAATATATTATATAAAGTAACAATCTAAAATGTATTCTAACAAAAAAAAATGTTTCTATAAGTAAATTGAACAACTACATTATATTAAGTTATTCTTCTAAAAGGTGAGGTGTAGTGCATTAAAAAACACCCCCTATTTAAATATATAAGTATGCGACACTTTGTTGCATATATTGACTCAGGCTCATATTACGCAGCGCGGACCGCTAGCACTCTAGCCGGCCGTTTAGCTGACGGCGCATATCCCACGCTTTACTTATATACCAAGAGTACCATATATGTATTCACTTATGCATGTTCATACCACACACATTCTCTCTTTAAATTATGCACTGCTGCGAAAGATCTATACATATAATAATACCTATATCATAGGTTTTGAAGCGGACAAAGTTCCGAATAAAGAACATTCTAAAAATGATTATAAACCAGCACTGACGTGCATGATCTTTTTCTCTACACTGATATAAGTCCTTAAAAAATGCTCTTCACAATAAGTTTCTTCCTTTGAAGCGGTAGGTGTAATTTCTAAGCAGGATTCTATCTCCCAAAATCTTCACACCAATTAATCAGCACGTTCTTCAGAACTTGACTCAGTTTACCCGCAATCAACGTGGAACCACTCAAACGCGGTCCGTCTCCAGAAACTACCCAACCAAGCCGTGTTTTCTGAAGAGATGGTAGCCCTCAGAGAAGCTTTATCTAGCCGACGCTGAGAAGCTCGTAAAACAGGCTAGCGCTCCAAGCAGCAAGTCCACGCGTTGAGGTTTAAAAAAATACGGATCTGAAGTTTTATGTTGGCGGGAATGTTCCAACTCGTAGTGTCGATAGTAAAATTCGGTTGACTATCAGTTATGCTAGGCGCTACCTGAGCTGTGGGGCAGGATGAGTACTCAGATACTCGAGACTGTATCGTTATAGTGACCGTATTTCTTTCTGTGTCAAAACAATAATCTCCTAGACCAGATACAATGGCCGAAGGCTTGTGCTTCTTTAACTGAAGCTGTTGAGCAAGGCGAGACGTTATAAGGTGAAGCTGAGAGCCGGATTCCAAAAGAGCATGACAAGGTATCAAAGTGCCGGTCCGATTTTTAACGAACACCATAGCAGTTGCCAAGGGCCAAGAGGACAACATCACTATTGAAATACTGGGCAACAAGAGAGGTGGAAGTAGTGTATTGTGTGTGTTAGATGGTTCAGTTAAGTCCACTTTTGTTTATTTGGAGCGACATGTTTTCTTGTAAGTTCTCTTAATGTTACATTAGCTAAGGCCGCGTAGCTTCGCTGCCGGTAACACCAGCAGCGGAGCGGCTGCATTATGTATATCTTATATATAATGTTGTTAACAGCGCTAAGAGAGAGAGAGTGTGTTATGAGCATATATGCACGTACATAGCTGGGCGGTCAGCGTGTGAACACTGACTCTGCACTTATGATACATGGAGCATAAGTGCACTTGAACTTGGTTATTTATGTAAATACTGCAACAAAGTGCTACAGTGTGTTTGTATATATAATTTGTATATATGTGTGTAATATATTGTACTGTACCTTGACTACAGTGAGCATTTGATATCACAAATCACATCTCCCTCTTTTTGAAAGATAACGAAAGCTAGTGTTCTTATTTTTATTTATAATTATACATTATTTTAATAAGATGTATGTATTTTTGCAATATACCGAAATTTTCATTTATTTGTACTTTTATTTTTATTTTTTATATATGTTTATATATGTTTATTGTATATTATGCAAAAGCTAATTTGATATATATATATATATATATTTGTAATTTTTCTTAATGATTGTAAAAGTTAGTTATGAATGAAAAATTTTTAATATATCCCTATTATTTTTTTTATTTTTCTTATTTAAAAGTATTATGTTATCTCGTTCTGCTATGCTTTCTACTTTATAGTGTCTATATATATAAAATCTATTTTATGTCTTATTTTATATAATTCGATAATTTCGATAATTCTATGTTATTTGTTTTTAAATCATATATTTGTTTATTCTTTCTCTTCAGGCATAGTCCTAGCTCTTTTATATGCTACCTCTTATCTAAATTTTCTTTTTTGAGCATAATCATCTATTTTATAATTTTTCTATACTATCTATACTATTGAATTGTTTTGGTTAGTTATTTGTTTTTCCAAATACTAGCTCATATGGACAATAAGTATGTGAAATAGAGAGGGTCGTGTTGAAACAGTAAACGTAATATTGAAGACATACGTCCCAATCAGTTTGATCAACTGATATGTATGATCGTATGTATTCATTAAATGACTATGACTTCTTTTTGACTGTTCCAACTGTTTGGTGGTGGTGTGCGGTAGAAGTAATATTTTTAATTTTTAAATATTTGCACAACTCATTAATTATTGAATTTTTATATTCTGTTCCAATGTCCGTAATGAACGTCTTCATTGGACCGTACTTCACAATAAAATATTCAAATATAGCTTTAGGGACAGTACTTGCGCATTTGTTTGCAACCGGTATGGCAACTAAATATTTAGTTTTGCATATTCGCATATTCGTTGCCATTTTTCGAACTTGGTAGTGGACAAATGGTGTCTACTATCACTCTGTCGAAAGCAAATTTTGGGGTATCAGTTAGTGTTGGGGGAGTTTTAATGGGGGTAGTGGTTTTTGCTTTTTGTCATTTTTGACCTTTTGGTATATATTCTCTTATTTGTTTAGACATACCTTTCTCATAATAATGTCATTTGAACTTGGCCAAGGTTTTTGTAATGCCTGTGTGTCCTCCTTGTATGGGGTCGTAATAGAATGGATAAAAATTAGCTTCTTTTTCACTTTTAATTAGGGTCACCGGCTTGAGCAGCACTACTCTTAATGATTTTAAAATTGTATTGCCCATTTTCTTGAAATTATCAATTGATACGGGCTCAAAGATATTTTCCCAGGTTGGTTGATTTCGTACATACCGGCTCGCTTTACAAGTCTTTGGAAAAACTGACCTAAGTCAAGAATTAGTATATAAATCGCTAACGTCATATCTTTCCATAATTTTCTTCCCATGTTTAAAGAAACATAGCATATTTTTTACAGGCAAGGTCACTCTTTTACGTACTTCATCATTCTTGATGACTTCATATACGTTGGGCTTTGAAGCTTTTTCTAGGGATTCCTTAGGCAATATCAATTTTTTCATCTCCTGCGCAGGATTTTTGTCTACTTTGATATCTTGTAGAGACTTTCTTAATATTTCCTGTAATTTCATTAAATTCTTCAATGGTTATTCTTGATAACGCATCAGCTACATAATGATCTTTACCCATTAGATTCACAACTGTAAAATTATATTCCTACAATTCAATCTCATACGTGCTAATTTAAGCTCGGGTTAATCATTGAGAATAGCTAAGTGAGTGGTCTATGATCTGTTTTGTGTGATGTAGTTACAGGTTGTATTTCCTGCATTTATCAAAAATAAGTTAGGTTTTTAAGCATATGCTTTTCGGAACAACCAATGACTATTAAATCATCCATACAAAGGAATGCTTGAGACGTTTCTTGTCCAGAAAATGCTATAATCATCGTTCTCTGGAAAGAATTAGGAGCTTTCTTTAAAGCAAATGGTAGTCGCGTAAAGCGATACGAGCCATTGCTCGTTGAAAAGGACGTTATACCTCTGAACTTATTTCTACTTAAATTTGACGAAAACCCGACATTAAGTCGAGGCATGAAGAATATTTTGCTCTACCTAGTTGATCTAAAATATCATCAATTCTGGGGAGTGGAAACTTATCAGATAACAGTTTTTTATTAATCTGACGATAGTCAATTACTAATGTCCATTTTTTCTTTGCGGAATCTTGAAGAGATTTTTTCGGAATTAGTTAAAGCGGGCTATTATATCCTGATACAGAAGGTTCGTCTATTTTGGCGTCAATTAACTTTTGTACTTGAGCTTATTTATTTCTCACTTAAATTTGCTCATCATCCTTCAATCTCAATTTTTGTTTGTACAAATTATTTGTTGATAAAGATTCAGTTTCAAGTGCGAATATGAATATATATTTATTGCACAATTTTGACAGCTGTGACTTGAATTGTGGAGGAAAATGTTTAAATAATTGGGATAAGTTTGTTCTCTGGTTTTTGTGTTTGTTCGAACTACATTGTAGTCATGAATATCAACTAATTGATCAGTATTGGTTGTATTTAGAAGTCGGACAAATTTGTTTTGAGAAGTTGCAATGGTATTTGCAACGTTAATACTGTCTTGAATTTCCTGATTTGGAATTAGTACACTTTCTTCACTTGAGGCTATAGTGATTTTGCGAACAACTTGTGATCTTGCTGTTAATAATATTGAGTTATTACCAGAACTGTATGTTATCGGAACGTAAATCGGAATATTTAAGTAATTTGGTCTAAATAAATACCTTTTGTTGTCTTATCTTCTGTTGGTTTAAAATCTAATTGACAATTACATTTTTTTATTAAATCAATCCCTATTATTCCGTCGCATAGTATTGCGAAATACAGATCTAATATATGGAAATCGTGTGGAATTAAATATTGATCTGTCTGTATCTCAATTGAGGTTAAGCCTTTAGATTTTATAACTTATTGGCTTATGCCTTGAATATTGAAAAATCAGAATTTTCTTTAAAAATTGAAATGGCTGCACCAATTTCTTTGAAAAAAACGAGTTTTTTTTCCGTTGCTACGTGATTAAATGATACAAATATATTAAGATTGAGATTGATGGTGTAAACCTTGTTGTTCTCTATTGTTGCGTATCTAAAGGTTGTTGAGAGTTTCCCGAGTTATTCTGGGCTAATCTGACATTATTATTGTTATTGTTAGTATTATTACTTCTTTTCTGGTTATTATAATTAGTTCTATTCATGTTACCACGACCTCTATTATTATTGCTGCTATTTTGATTATTGCTCTTATTATTATATTTTCTCCTGTTATTTCCAGTAAGTCTCGTACTAGTTCTAATGTATGCGCTTATAGCTGCATCCATTGTTGTGCATGTTTCAGCTTCTAGTACGGTCATAGCATGTCCTGCCGGTATACCTTCATCGATAAACGATGCTTCGAGTAGCTTTCGTAAATTATCGATTTCATTTTTTTTCCTTTCCCTTTTTCCCCGTTGCCATTTTGGCTTTTATATTTTGAGATGTTTCGCCCACAATTACAGTCTGCAATTTGTTAATAATTGCCTCTATAGAGGTTTTATTTTGAACTTTGTACAGGGTTTTTCTCTTCATATGGTCCCTTTGCTAGGTTGCCATAGTGAATCTTTGTAGATGGATTATCTGACCGTCGAATTCCGGTACTGCACTCGATATTTCTATTATGTATTCTAACAAAAAAAAAATGTTTCTATAAGTAAATTGAACAACTACATTATATTACGTTATTCTTCTAAAAGGTGAGGTGTAGTGCATTAAAAAACACCCCCTATTTAAATACATAAGTATGCGACACTTTGTTGCATATATTGACTCAGGCTCATATTACGCAGCGCGGACCGCTAGCACTCTAGCCGGCCGTTTAGCTGACGGCGCATATCCCACGCTTTACTTATATACCAAGAGTACCATATATGTACTCACTTATGCATGTTCATACCACACACATTCTCTCTTTAAATTATGCACTGCTGCGAAAGATCTATACATATAATAATACCTATATCTTAGGTTTTGAAGCGGACAGAGTTCCGAATAAAGAACATTCTAAAAATGATTATAAACCAGCACTGACGTGCATGATCTTTTTCTCTACACTGATATAAGTCCTTAAAAAACGCTCTTCACAATAAGTTTCTTCCTTTGAAGAGGTAGGTGTAATTTCTAAGCAGGATTCTATCTCCCAAAATCTTCACACCAATTAATCAGCACGTTCTTCAGAACTTGACTCAGTTTACCCGCAATCAACGTGGAACCACTCAAACGCGGTCCGTCTCCAGAAACTACCCAACCAAGCCGTGTTTTCTGAAGAGATGGTAGCCCTCAGAGAAGCTTTATCTAGCCGACGCTGAGAAGCTCGTAAAACAGGCTAGCGCTCCAAGCAGCAAGTCCACGCGTTGAGGTTTAAAAAAATACGGATCTGAAGTTTTATGTTAGCGGGAATGTTCCAACTCGTAGTGTCGATAGTAAAATTCGGTTGACTATCAGTTATGCTAGGCGCTACCTGAGCTGTGGGGCAGGATGAGTACTCAGATACTCGAGACTGTATCGTTATAGTGACCGTATTTCCTTCTGTGTCAAAACAATAATCTCCTAGACCAGATACAATGGCCGAAGACTTGTGCTTCTTTAACTGAAGCTGTTGAGCAAGGCGAGACGTTATAAGGTGAAGCTGAGAGCCGGATTCCAAAAGAGCATGACAAGGTATCAAAGTGCCGGTCCGATTTTTAACGAACACCATAGCAGTTGCCAAGGGCCAAAAAGGACAACATCACTATTGAAATACTGGGCAACAAGAGAGGTGGAAGTAGTGTATTGTGTGTGTTAGATGGTTCAGTTAAGTCCACTTTTGTTTATTTGGAGCGACATGTTTTTTTGTAAGTTCTCTTAATGTTACATTAGCTAAGGCCGCGTAGCTGCGCTGCCGGTAACACCAGCAGCGGAGCGGCTGCATTATGTATATCTTAGCTGGGCGGTCAGCGTGTGAACACTGACTCTGCATTTATGATACATGGAGCATAAGTGGGTTATCATGTTTCACTCGCACTTGAACTTGGTTATTTATGTAAATACTGCAACAAAGTGCTACAGTGTGTTTGTATATATAATTTGTATATATGTGTGTAATGTATTGTACTGTACCTTGACTACAGTGAGCATTTGATATCACATATCACATCTCCCTCTTTTTGAAAGATAACGAAAGCTAGTGTTCTTATTTTTATTTATAATTATACATTATTTTAATAAGATGTATGTATTTTTGCAATATACCGAAATTTTCATTTATTTGTACTTTTATTTTTATTTTTTATATATGTTTATATATGTTTATTGTATATTATGCAAAAGCTAATTTGATATATATATATATTTGTAATTTTTCTTAATGATTGTAAAAGTTTGTTATGAATGAAAAAATTTTTAATATATCCCTATTATTTTTTTTATTTTTCGTATTTAAAAGTATTATGTTATCTCTTTCTGCTATGCTTTCTACTTTATAGTGTCTATATATATAAAATCTAATTTATGTCTTATTTCATATAATTCGATAATTTCGATACTTCTATGTTATTTGTTTTTAAATCATATATTTGTTTATTCTTTCTCTTCAGGCATAGTCCTAGCTCTTTTATATGCTACCTCTTATCTAAATTTTCTTTTTTGAGCATAATCATCTATTTTATAATTTTTCTATACTATCTATACTATTGAATTGTTTTGGTTAGTTATTTGTTTTTCCAAATACTAGCTCATATGGACAATAAGTATATGAAATAGAGAGGGTCGTGTTGAAACAGTAAACGTAATATTGAAGACATACGTCCCAATCAGTTTGATCAACTGATATGTATGATCGTATGTATTCATTAAAAGTTCTATGACTTCTTTTTGACTGTTCCAACTGTTTGGTGGTGGTGTGCGGTAGAAGTAATATTTTTAATTTTTAAATATTTGCACAACTCATTAATTATTGAATTTTTATATTCTGTTCCAATGTCCGTAATGAACGTCTTCATTGGACCGTACTTCACAATAAAATATTCAAATATAGCTTTAGGGACAGTACTTGCGCATTTGTTTGCAACCGGTATGGCAACTAAATATTTAGTTTTGCATATTCGCATATTCGTTGCCATTTTTCGAACTTCGGTAGTGGACAAATGGTGTCTACTATCACTCTGTCGAAAGCAAATTTTGGGGTATCAGTTAGTGTTGAAGGAGTTTTAATGGGGGTAGTGGTTTTTGCTTTTTGTCATTTTTGACCTTTTGGTATATATTCTCTTATTTGTTTAGACATACCTTTCTCATAATTATGTCATTTGACCTTGGCCAAGGTTTTTGTAATGCCTGTGTGTCCTCCTTGTATGGGGTCGTAATAGAATGGATAAAAATTAGCTTCTTTTTTCACTTTTAATTAGGGTCACCGGCTTGAGCAGCACTACTCTTAATGATTTTAAAATTGTATTGCCCATTTTCTTGAAATTATCAATTGATACGGGCTCAAAGATATTTTCCCAGGTTGGTTGATTTCGTACATACCGGCTCGCGTTACAAGTCTTTGGAAAAACTGACCTAAGTCAAGAATTAGTATATAAATCGCTAACGTCATATCTTTCCATAATTTTCTTCCCATGTTTAAAGAAACATAGCATATTTTTTACAGGCAAGGTCACTCTTTTACGTACTTCATCATTCTTGATGACTTCATATACGTTGGGCTTTGAAGCTTTTTCTAGGGATTCCTTAGGCAATATCAATTTTTTCATCTCCTGCGCAGGATTTTTGTCTACTTTGATATCTTGTAGAGACTTTCTTTAATATTTCCTGTAATTTCATTAAATTCTTCAATGGTTATTCTTGATAACGCATCAGCTACATAATGATCTTTACCCATTAGATTCACAACTGTAAAATTATATTCCTACAATTCAATCTCATACGTGCTAATTTAAGCTCGGGTTAATCATTGAGAATAGCTAAGTGAGTGGTCTATGATCTGTTTTGTGTGATGTAGTTACAGGTTGTATTTCCTGCATTTATCAAAAATAAGTTAGGTTTTTAAGCATATGCTTTTCGGAACAACCAATGACTATTAAATCATCCATACAAAGGAATGCTTGAGACGTTTCTTGTCCAGAAAATGCTATAATCATCGTTCTCTGGAAAGAATTAGGAGCTTTCTTTAAAGCAAATGGTAGTCGCGTAAAGCGATACGAGCCATTGCTCGTTGAAAAGGACGTTATACCTCTGAACTTATTTCTACTTAAATTTGACGAAAACCCGACATTAAGTCGAGGCATGAAGAATATTTTGCTCTACCTAGTTGATCTAAAATATCATCAATTCTGGGGAGTGGAAACTTATCAGATAACAGTTTTTTATTAATCTGACGATAGTCAATTACTAATGTCCATTTTTTCTTTGCGGAATCTTGAAGAGATTTTTTCGGAATAGTTAAAGCGGGCTATTATATCCTGATACAGAAGGTTCGTCTATTTTGGCGTCAATTAACTTTTGTACTTGAGCTTATTTATTTCTCACTTAAATTTGCTCATCATCCTTCAATCTCAATTTTTGTTTGTACAAATTATTTGTTGATAAAGATTCAGTTTCAAGTGCGAATATGAATATATATTTATTGCACAATTTTGACAGCTGTGACTTGAATTGTGGAGGAAAATGTTTAAATAATTGGGATAAGTTTGTTCTCTGGTTTTTGTGTTTGTTCGAACTACATTGTAGTCATGAATATCAACTAATTGATCAGTATTGGTTGTATTTAGAAGTCGGACAAATTTGTTTTGAGAAGTTGCAATGGTATTTGCAACGTTAATACTGTCTTGAATTTCCTGATTTGGAATTAGTACACTTTCTTCACTTGAGGCTATAGTGATTTTGCGAACAACTTGTGATCTTGCTGTTAATAATATTGAGTTATTACCAGAACTGTATGTTATCGGAACGTAAATCGGAATATTTAAGTAATTTGGTCTAAATAAATACCTTTTGTTGTCTTATCTTCTGTTGGTTTAAAATCTAATTGACAATTACATTTTTTTATTAAATCAATCCCTATTATTCCGTCGCATAGTATTGCGAAATACAGATCTAATATATGGAAATCGTGTGGAATTAAATATTGATCTGTCTGTATCTCAATTGAGGTTAAGCCTTTAGATTTTATAACTTATTGGCTTATGCCTTGAATATTGAAAAATCAGAATTTTCTTTAAAAATTGAAATGGCTGCACCAATTTCTTTGAAAAAAACGAGTTTTTTTTTCCGTTGCTACGTGATTAAATGATACAAATATATTAAGATTGAGATTGATGGTGTAAACCTTGTTGTTCTCTATTGTTGCGTATCTAAAGGTTGTTGAGAGTTTCCCGAGTTATTCTGGGCTAATCTGACATTATTATTGTTATTGTTAGTATTATTACTTCTTTTCTGGTTATTATAATTAGTTCTATTCATGTTACCACGACCTCTATTATTATTGCTGCTATTTTGATTATTGCTCTTATTATTATATTTTCTCCTGTTATTTCCAGTAAGTCTCGTACTAGTTCTAATGTATGCGCTTATAGCTGCATCCATTGTTGTGCATGTTTCAGCTTCTAGTACGGTCATAGCATGTCCTGCCGGTATACCTTCATCGATAAACGATGCTTCGAGTAGCTTTCGTAAATTATCGATTTCATTTTTTTCCTTTCCCTTTTTCCCCGTTGCCATTTTGGCTTTTATATTTTGAGATGTTTCGCCCACAATTACAGTCTGCAATTTGTTAATAATTGCCTCTATAGAGGTTTTATTTTGAACTTTGTACAGGGTTTTTCTCTTCATATGGTCCCTTTGCTAGGTTGCCATAGTGAATCTTTGTAGATGGATTATCTGACCGTCGAATTCCGGTACTGCACTCGATATTTCTATTATGTATTCTAACAAAAAAAAAATGTTTCTATAAGTAAATTGAACAACTACATTATATTACGTTATTCTTCTAAAAGGTGAGGTGTAGTGCATTAAAAAACACCCCCTATTTAAATACATAAGTATGCGACACTTTGTTGCATATATTGACTCAGGTTCATATTACGCAGCGCGGACCGCTAGCACTCTAGCCGGCCGTTTAGCTGACGGCGCATATCCCACGCTTTACTTATATACCAAGAGTACCATATATGTACTCACTTATGCATGTTCATACCACACACATTCTCTCTTTAAATTATGCACTGCTGCGAAAGATCTATACATATAATAATACCTATATCTTAGGTTTTGAAGCGGACAGAGTTCCGAATAAAGAACATTCTAAAAATGATTATAAACCAGCACTGACGTGCATGATCTTTTTCTCTACACTGATATAAGTCCTTAAAAAACGCTCTTCACAATAAGTTTCTTCCTTTGAAGAGGTAGGTGTAATTTCTAAGCAGGATTCTATCTCCCAAAATCTTCACACCAATTAATCAGCACGTTCTTCAGAACTTGACTCAGTTTACCCGCAATCAACGTGGAACCATTCAAACGCGGTCCGTCTCCAGAAACTACCCAACCAAGCCGTGTTTTCTGAAGAGATGGTAGCCCTCAGAGAAGCTTTATCTAGCCGACGCTGAGAAGCTCGTAAAACAGGCTAGCGCTCCAAGCAGCAAGTCCACGCGTTGAGGTTTAAAAAAAATACGGATCTGAAGTTTTATGTTAGCGGGAATGTTCCAACTCGTAGTGTTGATAGTAAAATTCGGTTGACTATCAGTTATGCTAGGCGCTACCTGAGCTGTGAGGCAGGATGAGTACTCAGATACTCGAGACTGTATCGTTATAGTGACCGTATTTCCTTCTGTGTCAAAACAATAATCTCCTAGACCAGATACAATGGCCGAAGACTTGTGCTTCTTTAACTGAAGCTGTTGAGCAAGGCGAGACGTTATAAGGTGAAGCTGAGAGCCGGATTCCAAAAGAGCATGACAAGGTATCAAAGTGCCGGTCCGATTTTTAACGAACACCATAGCAGTTGCCAAGGGCCAAAAAGGACAACATCACTATTGAAATACTGGGCAACAAGAGAGGTGGAAGTAGTGTATTGTGTGTGTTAGATGGTTCAGTTAAGTCCACTTTTGTTTATTTGGAGCGACATGTTTTTTTGTAAGTTCTCTTAATGTTACATTAGCTAAGGCCGCGTAGCTGCGCTGCCGGTAACACCAGCAGCGGAGCGGCTGCATTATGTATATCTTAGCTGGGCGGTCAGCGTGTGAACACTGACTCTGCATTTATGATACATGGAGCATAAGTGGGTTATCATGTTTCACTCGCACTTGAACTTGGTTATTTATGTAAATACTGCAACAAAGTGCTACAGTGTGTTTGTATATATAATTTGTATATATGTGTGTAATGTATTGTACTGTACCTTGACTACAGTGAGCATTTGATATCACATATCACATCTCCCTCTTTTTGAAAGATAACGAAAGCTAGTGTTCTTATTTTTATTTATAATTATACATTATTTTAATAAGATGTATGTATTTTTGCAATATACCGAAATTTTCATTTATTTGTACTTTTATTTTTATTTTTTATATATGTTTATATATGTTTATTGTATATTATGCAAAAGCTAATTTGATATATATATATATTTGTAATTTTTCTTAATGATTGTAAAAGTTTGTTATGAATGAAAAATTTTTAATATATCCCTATTATTTTTTTTATTTTTCGTATTTAAAAGTATTATGTTATCTCTTTCTGCTATGCTTTCTACTTTATAGTGTCTATATATATAAAATCTAATTTATGTCTTATTTCATATAATTCGATAATTTCGATACTTCTATGTTATTTGTTTTTAAATCATATATTTGTTTATTCTTTCTCTTCAGGCATAGTCCTAGCTCTTTTATATGCTACCTCTTATCTAAATTTTCTTTTTGAGCATAATCATCTATTTTATAATTTTTCTATACTATCTATACTATTGAATTGTTTTGGTTAGTTATTTGTTTTTCCAAATACTAGCTCATATGGACAATAAGTATATGAAATAGAGAGGGTCGTGTTGAAACAGTAAACGTAATATTGAAGACATACGTCCCAATCAGTTTGATCAACTGATATGTATGATCGTATGTATTCATTAAAAGCCTATGACTTCTTTTTGACTGTTCCAACTGTTTGGTGGTGGTGTGCGGTAGAAGTAATATTTTTAATTTTTAAATATTTGCACAACTCATTAATTATTGAATTTTTATATTCTGTTCCAATGTCCGTAATGAACGTCTTCATTGGACCGTACTTCACAATAAAATATTCAAATATAGCTTTAGGGACAGTACTTGCGCATTTGTTTGCAACCGGTATGGCAACTAAATATTTAGTTTTGCATATTCGCATATTCGTTGCCATTTTTCGAACTTGGTAGTGGACAAATGGTGTCTACTATCACTCTGTCGAAAGCAAATTTTGGGGTATCAGTTAGTGTTGAAGGAGTTTTAATGGGGGTAGTGGTTTTTGCTTTTTGTCATTTTTGACCTTTTTGGTATATATTCTCTTATTTGTTTAGACATACCTTTCTCATAATTATGTCATTTGACCTTGGCCAAGGTTTTTGTAATGCCTGTGTGTCCTCCTTGTATGGGGTCGTAATAGAATGGATAAAAATTAGCTTCTTTTTCACTTTTAATTAGGGTCACCGGCTTGAGCAGCACTACTCTTAATGATTTTAAAATTGTATTGCCCATTTTCTTGAAATTATCAATTGATACGGGCTCAAAGATATTTTCCCAGGTTGGTTGATTTCGTACATACCGGCTCGCGTTACAAGTCTTTGGAAAAACTGACCTAAGTCAAGAATTAGTATATAAATCGCTAACGTCATATCTTTCCATAATTTTCTTCCCATGTTTAAAGAAACATAGCATATTTTTTACAGGCAAGGTCACTCTTTTACGTACTTCATCATTCTTGATGACTTCATATACGTTGGGCTTTGAAGCTTTTTCTAGGGATTCCTTAGGCAATATCAATTTTTTCATCTCCTGCGCAGGATTTTTGTCTACTTTGATATCTTGTAGAGACTTTCTTAATATTTCCTGTAATTTCATTAAATTCTTTAATGGCTATTCTTGATAACGCATCAGCTACATAATGATCTTTACCCATTAGATTCACAACTGTAAAATTATATTCCTACAATTCAATCTCATACGTGCTAATTTAAGCTCGGGTTAATCATTGAGAATAGCTAAGTGAGTGGTCTATGATCTGTTTTGTGTGATGTAGTTACAGGTTGTATTTCCTGCATTTATCAAAAATAAGTTAGGTTTTTAATCATATGCTTTTCGGAACAACCAATGACTATTAAATCATCCATACAAAGGAATGCTTGAGACGTTTCTTGTCCAGAAAATGCTATAATCATCGTTCTCTGGAAAGAATTAGGCGCTTTAAAGCAAATGGTAGTCGCGTAAAGCGATATGAGCCATTGCTCGTTGAAAAGGACGTTATACCTCTGAACTTATTTCTACTTAAATTTGACGAAAACCCGACATTAAGTCGAGGCATGAAAAATATTTTGCTCTACCTAGTTGATCTAAAATATCATCAATTCTGGGAGTGGAAACTTATCAGATAACAGTTTTTTATTAATCTGACGATAGTCAATTACTAATGTTCATTTTTTCTTTGCGGAATCTTGGAGAGATTTTTTCGGAACTAGTTAAAGCGGGCATCATCCTTCAATCTCAATTTTTGTTTGTACAAATTATTTGTTGATAAAGATTCGGTTTCAAGTGCGAATATGAATATATATTTATTGCACAATTTTGACAGCTGTGACTTGAATTGTGGAGGAAAATGTTTAAATAATTGGGATAAGTTTGTTCTCTGGTTTTTGTGTTTGTTCGAACTACATTGTAGTCATGAATATCAACTAATTGATCAGTATTGGTTGTATTTAGAAGTCGGACAAATTTGTTTTGAGAAGTTGCAATGGTATTTGCAACGTTAATACTGTCTTGAATTTCCTGATTTGGAATTAGTACACTTTCTTCACTTGAGGCTATAGTGATTTTGCGAACAACTTGTGATCTTGCTGTTAATAATATTGAGTTATTACCAGAACTGTATGTTATCGGAACGTAAATCGGAATATTTAAGTAATTTGGTCTAAATAAATACCTTTTGTTGTCTTATCTTCTGTTGGTTTAAAATCTAATTGACAATTACATTTTTTTATTAAATCAATCCTTATTATTGCGTCGCATAGTATTACGAAATACAGATCTAATATATGGAAATCGTGTGGAATTAAATATTGATCTGTCTGTATCTCAATTGAGGTTAAGCCTTAAGATTTTATAACTTATTGGCTTATGCCTTGAATATTGAAAAATCAGAATTTTCTTTAAAAATTGAAATGTCTGCACCAATTTCTTTGAAAAAAACGAGTTTTTTTTTCCGTTGCTACGTGATTAAATGATACAAATATATTAAGATTGAGATTGATGGTGTAAACCTTGTTGTTCTCTATTGTTGCGTATCTAAAGGTTGTTGAGAGTTTCCCGAGTTATTCTGGGCTAATCTGACATTATTATTGTTATTGTTAGTATTATTACTTATTTTCTGGTTATTATAATTAGTTCTATTCATGTTACCACGACCTCTATTATTATTGCTGCTATTTTGATTATTGCTCTTATTATTATATTTTCTCCTGTTATTATAACGGGCATATCCTCTACTACGATAAATACCACTGTAGCTATTACCTCGATAGGAATTACTTCTTTTGGAATACAATACAGAATTCACATTTCCAGTAAGTCTCGTACTAGTTCTAATGTATGCGCTTATAGCTGCATCCATTGTTGTGCATGTTTCAGCTTCTAGTACGGTCATAGCATGTCCTGCCGGTATACCTTCATCGATAAACGATGCTTCGAGTAGCTTTCGTAAATTATCGATTTCATTTTTTTCCTTTCCCTTTTTCCCCGTTGCCATTTTGGCTTTTATATTTTGAGATGTTTCGCCCACAATTACAGTCTGCAATTTGTTAATAATTGCCTCTATAGAGGTTTTATTTTGTACTTTGTACAGGGTTTTTCCTATAATTTTTTATTTGATTACTTGTACTGCAATCTCTTCCCTTTGCTAGGTTGCTATAGTGAATCTTAGTAGATGGATTATCTGACCGTCGAATTCCGGTACTGCACTCGATATTTCGATTATGTACGCCCTTCTGGTGGCTGAGGTATCTGCCATTGTATCGGCCTTTTATTCTGCTTTACCGAAGTTTTTATCAGACTCTGAAAACTCTTCTACCAATTCGGTTAATACCGCCGGTATTGCTAGATCGTGTATATTATTTTCTTTTATTTCGGTGTCAGAGTTGCTTGCTGATTCTATCGATTCCGGTTCTTCACCAGATTCGATTGTCAAAGGGGTATTTAGGATTGTCGGTGTTGATATATCCAAATTATACTTCCCTTTAATTGTTATCAAATTTGATCTTAGTCTAATCAGAAAGTTTGAAACATGTGACCACTGAATCTGATTTAACTTTTCTCTTTGGTCGTGAATTAACGTACGGGCCTGGTTATAACACTCTACTAGTATTTTTGCATGCTTATTGTCGGTTACCGCCTGAACAATTCTATTCTGAGATAGAAATTTATATGACTTATCGAAATTTTCTTAAATTTCATTTATTGTTGCCAAAATATGTTGCCATTCCATAATGCATTATGCAAAAATATAGCGTGCTAATTGTTAGAATATTTTTTTTAATTTTATAAGTGAGTCTTTCATAGACTATCATCTTTATCAATCATAAGTTTATTCTTAAAATTGTTTTTTTTTTGTAATTTTATCCAAAGCGTTAGTCTTACTCAAATACTTCTTTTTAAGGCACTTATTATGAAATTTATATATTTTGAAAAATAAGCTACTTAACATTAGTATTCCAATTACGATTAACAGCATACTTATTAGGCTTAAGTCCTGATTTTCCACTTCTACTTTATTAATGACATTCACAGTGGAATCAACTGTCTTACTATCGATTAGACCCATATTGGTCGAAATTAAATTATTGTTAAGTACAATACGTTCAAATATTTCGGCTGACTTAATTATTTTGTTATGATTTATCGACATACATATATGATGTTCCTACCTATAATCTTCATATAGCTTTGCAGGCTATACTTCTCATTGGGCAGATGTGTTTCTGCTCAATTTCACAATATATAATAATGTGCATCCGCTTTCTGCACTCTTTGTAGTGCGGCCGGCTTCTATGCCCCCTGCGGCACTGATGTTGTCGGTGCCGGCGCTAGTCGCAGGGTAGGTAATTAATGGTTGCTGGTGCTGGCTGTAAAATGTCTGCAAGTATATTCGCAGAAGGGGCAGAAGTGCCTCTTTCTGTAGAACGCAGTACATATGTCGGAGCCAGCTTGATCGGACCACCATATTATGTAGCTGCCATAGGAACGATCGGTCAAAAATTAAGTTTTTGTGTGGAATATTTTTGTTTATCAAGATATCTAGGATCAAAATCGGCATTTATTAGTTTTACTATGCTCCTCATATAAATGCAAAATCCTATAAGATCGGACTACTATATCATTTAGCTGCCATAGGAACGATCGGTCAAAAATTAATTTGTTGTATGAACATTTTTTTTGTTTCTCAAGATATCTTAACTATACTCGGCATTAACTACTTTTCCTCTGCTTCTTAGACTGCAAGAGCATTAAATTTTAGGCGTGCCGAAGATAGTCTTTCTTTCTCGTTTTTACTTTAGTTTTTACACCACCTCCGTTTTTAACCATTACACTCGCTCTCTACTCACTCAGTTTTAGTTATTGTAAGTATATTGTTTACAATTTTATTAAATCTTTTTTTCGATTCCATCCGAAGATTGCAGGTCCTGTCACAGTCGCCATATATTATGTGTGTTAGATGGTTCAGTTAAATTCAGATTCAAATTTGGTTGGAGCGACAGGTAGGGTCGTCGCTTAAGAAGTTCTTTATTGAATTTTTTCTTATAAGTTCTCTGTTATGTTATGTTATGTTACATTAGCTAAGGCCGCGTAGCTGCGCTGCCGGTAACGTCAGCAGTTGAGCGGCTGCATTATGTATATCTTATATATTATTTTGTTAACAGCGCTAAGAGAGAAAGTATGTTATGAGCACATATGCATGTACATAGCTAGGCGGTCAGCGTGGGTTCGCTGAATTATGATACATGGAGCATAAGTGGGTGATCATGTTTCACTCGCACTTGAACTTGGTTATTTACGAAAGAGGCATGGGCTCTCGACGATGAATCAGCAGGCGCAGTCAGCTGACTAGATGGAGAAGCATAATTATTTAAGTGCAGGAGGGAATGATGTTTCGCTCCGCAGGTCTGAGAGCATCTGCATGATCGCAATTGATGGCCGTTCTTTAGGCAATTCAAGCACAACGCAAGTCGTTTTGCCTCCGTAAGCCGTAATGCAGGGGTCAAGTTTCCAAATCGGGGACGTCGGGGTTAGTGGCGATAAAGAACAATCTACTTGTGTTAATTGGTCTACTTTTTCCCACATAATGGTAGGTTGACGAATGACGAATCATCTAGCCTTTCTTCCTCCACTTGACTTGTGATGTTGGGTCCAGCTTTCGTAGAATAATCTGCACAATGCGTCCAGCGATCTTTTCGGTGTTGCCCATGCTCTTATCGCGCGAATATGTGCGTTGAATTAGCCTTAGCGCCACGCCCGATCCACCTGCCACCCTCTTGAGCCCCAATATCTCTAGTATGTGTGCCTGAAAAACCAAACGACTATTATTAAACCGTTTATCCAATAAATTAGGTACAATGGCATAATTAGCGTTTGTTATTTCCAATGATCGAATTGTGTCCAGCGCTGAATCCCTCAGGCACGATCGAAGATGCTACAGCTTTGCGGTACCTGCTAAATCCGGATGATTTTCTATGACGGTTGTGAACATAGAATGAAAGTCGGCCCATTCTCTGTAACCACCAATGAACGTAGGCAACTTTAATGCGGGTAATGCCGGTGGTGCCTTAGCTCTGACTGTCTGCGTGGGCAACACAGATTGGTCGCGAAATGTTGAGCAGGGCAATATTGAGACACGTTTCGCGATTTAACTCCGAACCCAAATTTCCATAGAAATTGCTAAGTCTTCGAATTGGCTACCAATTTCATCCAAGTCTAGCTCTTCGAGGCTAATGTGAGTAATATCAAATGAGGCCTGAAGCCGCCCGATTTGCTTCAGCCTAACACTAAGACCGCACTCACTCAATTGCACTGAGTGTCGAATTAGTTAGAGCATTTTGAAGTGTTTGCAAACTTTCATAAATTGAAATGGATTTGCGTTTCAGAAAAGTCACCCTGTTTGCAGAGGGCACTACACTAGAGGCAATATTTTCTGTTGCCATTAGAAGCGTTGATAGAAAGTGAGTGCGAAACTAGCTGAGTACCTAACAACGGCAATCGCTAGTACATGTAAGCCGCTCAAAAACAATAGCTGCAAGAACTTCGGCGAACGCAAGTGTCAAGCTATGTAACGAAGCAACGGCAATAGCCTGTACACAAGTTACGCACGAAAGACCAAAAAACTTTAAGCGACCGAGACAGTAAGCAAAGCGACGGTGCTCGCTTATATGTATATAAGCTGCACAAAACGAAATTTCACGTTGCTTAAATATAAAGCAATAATGTAAAAACAAAAAAATGCAGGTCGGGATCACAAAAATTTGCGCGATCGAACTTATTCAATAGCTTCAAAAATAGAAATAATTTTACCTTTTTCTTTTTTTTTGTGTTTTAATTTGTTTGAGTATTTGTTACAAGTTACAAAAGCAGGCAGACCCGAATTGGTCTGTGCTTATTATTGATTTTTAGAGTTTACACAGAGTTTCAAAGGCAAGGGAGCCCGAATTGGTACGTACCAATTGCAGCGACGCGACAATTGATAATTTATAATTTTGAGAAATGCCAGTGGCCGATGTGTACCAAATGCACGAAGCGATCGAACTTAACTAACTCGACGCATAGCATCGAGGCCTAGCAAAAGTTAATGCTAGGGTAATAAAATGATCGTTACAGCGAAGAGCGACCGTTTAATGTATATGTAATTTTAAGAGCGAAATTTAAGCAGTTGCTTCGCAGAGCAAGTATTACAAGAAAAGATTAAGATGCAGCTCTTATCAGTTGCGAAGTCGCAACAGATGTTTTGGCTGCGTACCCAGACATATGTATATATTTTCTTTAACTGTGATTTGCGTTAATTTTCTTGAAACAATTTGTTCTTTGGATTAGTTACAAATATATTTTTTCTTTAATTGTGTCTTTCATTAATTTTCTTGAAACAATTTTTTTGCATTTTAAATGTCTCTATTATAGGAGTACATTTTCCTAACCAAGTTTTTGTGTAGCTTTACGGGCTACACTTCTAATTGGGCAGAAATGATTCCGCTCATTTTACAAGTTTTATTCATATATAAAATATAAGTATTTAAGGATTTACTGCATAACTGCTCATCATCTGCATTAGCTGGGCGTCGCTGGATTTGGCACGCTGATGCTCCCTTGATGACGCAAGTGTCGTTGGGTCCCTCGCGCTATGGGCTCAGGCGGAACCGATGCCGGTCATCGCACAGGCATTTACTAGTTGGTGCTGGTGGCGGTGGCTGTGCAATGTCTGCACGTATACTCACAGGGCTTACAAGAGGACCTTCGCAATCCTGAGGACAAGTTCTCCTGGATTCAACTTTATTAGTTTTTTTGTTTGTTTTAAATATTTGCTGAGTAAGTATCGGTGTTTGGTTTACTCTGCTTAATGAAATTTTGCAGGTAGTCGAGCTCAGTTTGAAGCTTTTGAGCTGTCGACCATGTGGGAGTTAGCGTTTTTGGGTATAGCAGCCATCTTAAATGCGCTATTCTATTTTTAGCTTTATTTTATAAGCCACCGCGTTTTTTTTTACCATAACACTCACTCTCTACTCACTCTGTATGTGGGATGCTCAATATGTATATCCATAGGCTAAGCGAACAATTGAAGATAAGAATAAATTCATTGAGAAAATACAAGTCAAACTGCACTGTCGTCCAAACGTGTCGAACTCTTTTACTTACATATTAAACATATTACATGGCGACCGTGAAGCTATATCAAAAGTAGCTATAACGTGCCTGGAGTAGAGCTGGACTGGAGCTAGGATAATCAGAAAAAAAATACATTGAGTGAGTACAGGGCATGAGCTCTAGTGCAAACAATAAGCCCAGACGCAGTGGCGTTAAGAAGTGAATCAGACGGAGAAAGTCTTAAAAAGCGAGCCCTGTCCCTCAGAAATAAAAATTACAAAACTAACAAAGAATCATCGTCCACCGCCAAGACAGATACCGATGCCCACGCAGATTGTGAGGGTCCCTCTACAGCCCCCATTGCGAGGGCACCTGCTGCACTAAGGAAGCAGAGTCAACCAACGCATGAGAGGCAGATCGCCGCTTACGCCTACGAGGGAATACAAAGCAACTAAGACGAGTTGCATAAGAGGCAAACCGCCGCTTATGCCTACGAGGGAATAAAAAGCAACTAAGACGAGTTGCATGAGAGGCAAACCGCCGCTTATGCCTACGAGGGAATACAGAGCACCCTATAACGAGAGGACCGGCAGCGCTGCCAAGAGCACACAACATATTAAATTAAATAGTTATAACTAAAACTTAAAAATTGTAATAATGCCCGACGACAATTGAGTCGACCGGCAAGACGTTTGGCCTGTACAGCCATTCGAAACAATAGGTAGAAAAATATACAAAATTGTAAAAAAAAATTTTTCAAAATCTAATTTGATTAATTAATTTGATTAATAGACTTAACTTAGAACGATGTATTATATTTAACACAAAAATAATTACAATTTTTGTGAATGTTTGACAATAGTATAAGTAAAACAGACAGTGTAGAAATGGGCTTAATAGACACTAAGACAGTGGACTCCACTGCTAATGTAATAAATAAAGTTGAGGTCGAGACTCCAGATCAGAAGCTGATTGCAACATTGGTAATAATAATAGTAATTATAATGTACATAAATATGTTTTATAAAATTTACAAACTGCACAACAAATGTTTAAAAAAGAAATACTTAAGCAGAGCTAATGATCTGGACAAAATATAATAATGCACTAAAAGTACAAAATATAAAAATGTATACAATGAGATATGAATAGAATAAATAAAACAATGAAATTAAGCTCAAAAATAAAATATATAAAAATGTCTATGTTAGAGATGCCTGTTTTAAGGAAAGAATTCAACAATTGGTCTCAACGACCCCAGTAAGCATATATGAATTAGAAACTTTATATATGGATACATTTCATTTAGATTTCTCACCGTAAATACATTGTACAAAAACACAAAAAGGAATAGTATTGACAACCCTTCCGGGTATACAAGTAAGGTCGATCATTAAAGAGCTCCCAATATTAGGCAGAACGTTAGATTTTGTAGCATTCAAAAAACACTAAAAAATTAGAACACCCTATTTTAAGACCTACTGACATTATTATTGCGCGTTTGCACAGATAAAAGTTAAATTAGGTTAAAATTCTTATAGATACCTACAATACCAGCCGTCAACTTATATGTGACAATGCAACAAAACTAAAAGACTTGCATTTAACACAGACAGTTGATGCATTAAGCACGTTAAGAAAAAACATTAGACGAATTTCGGAAAGGCATAATATAATAATATTCCTTCTAAATTCTCTTAACACTTCAGGGTCATTCGACGAGAAACTGCTTTCATTGCCAGCTAATACTTAACCCTCAGATTCTAAAGTAAATACACAAACAATTTACAACACAATGGCCCAAACAGCTAGAAGTTTTCTCAAACTTGCCTCATCGCTCTTACAAGAGTTTGATGGAAAAGCAGAACACTTACAAGGCTTCAAAGATGCTTTGAGTCTTAAAGACTCACTAAAAGAAGATCATGACGCAACAGCTGTCAGTCTTATTATAACTTGATAAGCAATGAGCAAATCATTACAAAATTATCAAGCACGGTAAAAGGTGAAGTATTGTCAACCAAACTACTTAACTTGAAACAAAAAAACAAAACTGCCGACCAGTACACCCAAGAGGTTGAGCTGTTAACAAAAGCTTTAGAAGGAGCTTTTTTAACCGATGATTTAACGCCCAAGTTGGCCAATAAATACAGTACAGTCCCAGCAGTAAAGGCAATGACTAAAAACATCGCTATAGATAAGGTAAAACTTATCATGCAGGCAGGCACATTCAATAACATGAATGATGCCATATCCAAATTTGTCAATAGTTGCACAGAGGCAACAGGACATTCGAACACTGTCCTGTTCTATCAGCAACAACATAACAGGGGTAACCGTGGAAATTACCGTGCAAGAGGTAATAACCACAATCATGGCTTTCGTAACCACAACAACAATAATAGAGGACGAGGCCAAAATAGAGGAAACTCTAGAGGCCGTGGCAACTCGAATCGAGGCCACAACAATAATGTCTGAAATACACTACACGCTTCGGGAAACTCCGAACAACCTTTAGATACACAACAGTAAAGAACAACAAGGTTCATACTATCAATCTTAGCTTAAATATATTCGTAGCATATAGCCATGTAGAAACAGGAAAAAAATTAATCTTTTTAATAGACACTGGTCTATTGAATTTATGTTGCAAACACCGTTGCAACCATACGAAACGCATTTGTTCGACTACTGAACACAACCAGTACCGAAGAAGAAGATTTAGCTTGAAGGAGAGACGAATGGGAAATAATAGGAGCAGGTATACAACTTGAGGAAGTATTAGTATAAGGGTTAGAATTATTATTAGGACAGACTGAAGAGTTGATTAAAGCTATTTTGATTAAGTTAATTAAGAAAAATTAGCAAAGAGGTTAGCTTATCCATCCCGAGAGAAAAAGAAGATGGCAAACTTGAAGATTTACGCTTCAAGTTTACAAATTATAAAACCGTCTCGGATTTAGGGCAAATTGCCTTTTGCAACGAGTTAGATATTTCTCTAGCATCGGGAATTAAGAAGAAAGAAGTTCGACTTGGCTATGGAATATATAGCCAAGGCTGTACACGAACCAGACTTATTAAACTTTTTAAAATATTTAGATTTTATATTTTTTAGATTTGATAATCTGGGAGTAAACCAGAAGAAGTCGAAGGAAATGACTTGGGAATACACATATCTAAGAGGGATTTAGGGTGTTTTAAAAAAAGTTAATAGCAGTATTCATGTCAACCGAGTCATATAAGAAAGACCAATCAGTTGCATAAATAAATTGATTCAGCAATGAATAATTTCCTTTACGAAAGCTACGGCGGGGCTTATTGGCTGATGAGCACGAAATGAGAGGATTACAATTGAACATTGCAACCTCTAAAGTAGGATGATATACATCCTCAGGAAGAGATAAAGGAGGGGACCTAGACACATTAGAAATAAGGTAGTCGTTAACAAATACAAGATCAAGTGTTCTCTTCAAATGATTAGAAATTGATTTGATTTGAAACAACGAAAGGTCAAGCATGCAATCTATAAAGTCATGCTGTGCTGAGGGCACTAGATAATTTTCGGCTGTGAAAAGTGACTAAGATATGTTCGGCAAACTAAAATCACCAAACACAATAAATAGGTCATTATCACGCACGTGTGGGAGTAAACCAAGGTGGCTTTAAAGAGGTAGTCGAAGGAATTGACTTGGGAATACAAATATCTAAGAGGGAGTTTAGGATGTTATAAATAAAGTTAATAGCAGTATTCATGTCAACCGAGTCACATAAGAAAGACCAATCGGTTACGTAAATAAGGAGTGGACCTAGACACATTAGAAATAAGGTAGTCGTTAACAAATACAAGATCAAGTGTTCTATTCAAATGATTAGAAATTGAATTGATTTGAAACAACGAAAGGTCAAGCATGCAATCTATAAAGTCATGCTGTGCTGAGGGCACTAGATAATTTTCGGCAGTGAAAAGTGACCAAGAGATGTTCGGCAAATTAAAATCACCCAACACAATATATAAGTCATTATCACGCACGTGTAAAGAAACTTCTTTAATACAAGAAATATGTTTCATATAAACTTGAATAGCAGAAGAAGGAGGAAAATAAGAGCATGAAATAAAAATATTCCGTGTAGGAAAAGACATTTTGACTGAGACAATCTCAGCGTCAGTAGGGATACTAAAACAGAAAAGTTCTGACTGGAGAGCGGCTTTAACGGCAATTAATACCCCACCACCCCGACTCTACCGATCATTTCTATGCAAAATAAAATTATTCGAAAAAACCTCAAAATCAGATATGGTTGAGTTTAACCATGAAGTGCTGGCCATGAAAATATTTTTTAGTTTTGAAATGAGACCTCTGATATTCTGATAATGAATAAAGACTTGGTTAGAAGAAGAAGTTAGTTTTTTGGGCAGAAATGGTACCCTGTAATGAAGGAACTGGAGGGGTGACAGGGTGGGTACGCTTTTTTGGCTTGATAACAGATGATTGGGAAAATATCATGTGAAACATTTATTTTGAATGATGATGTTTCACGAGGAGTGGAGAAATTACATTTGCTAATTGACACGCTAGCAGAAGATTTGCTAGCAATATAGGCTGCCAATGACTCAGAGGTGGTGTCAGACGAAAGTCAAGACACAAAAACTTGCCTACGAGGGGCAACAACAGTTAACGTAGGAGCTGATGGGGCTGCAGGGAGAACAGGATTTGGTGGGGCCAAAGAGGCACCATGATTGTTTTTAACAATCTGTGATTTTTCGCGCAGGTCTACCTTTGCGGGCAGAAGTTGGGCTAAAGCAGTTTCGCCGATTGGAGCAGGTTTAACTGGAAGGACTACTGGGACTACTACTGGCGATACAACAGGTGTAATAACTAGGCATTCTCTCGGAGAAGGCGATAATGAAGTTGCTATGCAGGGACAAAAGATGCGTAGGTGTATGGACAGACATAGAGGGCAACCGCAAAAATTGGGTGGACTCTTGAATTTGTAATTGCTAAGCAACTCAAAACTTGAGTCAAAGCTACTCGAAAGCTGCTCAGCCACATTATTAAGGTTTAAGAATTGATTTCTCATAGAACTATACATTCTGGAGAAATCAATTTCTCAAAGACTGATACATTCTGGAGAAATCAATTTGTTTGTCGATGCAATTCGGGCACGACCAACGCAAGCCACCGCAGCCCTTCTTGGCAATTGCAGCGATCTTGTCGCAATCACACCCAGTGAGACCATCACATTTAGCATGCATCATATTCTCACATAGCCAGCAACTAACAAATTGCGGCTGTGCAGAATCATCAGCCTGCTTGAACGTGCTAGGTTTCTTATTTTCTACTGGTGTTAAAAGATAAGCAGAAGTTGCGAGTGCGCAGAGCAAAACGAAAAACAGTGCACAAAATAAGAGCAAGCAAACGCTCAAATAATATTTATAACCAACAAATTGTTTGAAACGAAAGGCAACAGCAAAAGTTTGAGAGAGCTAATAAACCTTAAACTTATTATTATAGATGAAATATCTATGGCAGGCTCCAAAATGTTTTCCCAGTTAGACTCCCGTTTAAAACAAATTTTTAAAAATACTCCTCCATTCGGTGATATTTCTGTCATAGATTTACGGGGACGTAGTAGAGGTAGAGTAGGTGACCATTGGATTTTTTAATCAAACTCTAATGATCCCTAAAGTGCAATTTATGCTTCATTGGTGTGGGACCTTTTTAAGTATTTTGATTGGGAGGACCAATCGTTTGCTTCTGCTTTAAATAATATTGCATCGGGAAACATGACAACCGATGATATTAGTCTTGTCCGATCCGCATTAGTCAGCAATCGGATATGCCCGATGATGCCTTTCATCTATTTAGTATAAATGCGGCGACAGAAAGTTATAACACGATAAGGCTAAACTTAATTCCGACTTATCAATTTATTTCTATCGCTGATGATATTATTAAAGCAACATATTTAACTGCGGCTTGTAGACAGAGAATCTTACAAGCCGTTAGTAGCTTTAGGTCGTCCAAAAAACATGAATTGTGTATGTCTCTTCTCCAAAAAAACCACTGCCAAATATATGATTACGGTCAATGTAGATACTAGGGATGAATTAGTTAATGGGGCAACAGGCATGTTAATTCAAATAGATTTTGATGCATCCAGCACTTCAATAACTTTATTGATGAAATTTTCAAATTTACCGTAGGAGTACTTGCTCTCTCAAAAAATAACATTAAAATACATTAAATCAAATTAAAACAATTATTTAATTTAAAAAAAACTTTTAAAAAACATACATTGTTTTACACGTCTGCGCTCTTTGTCGTGGGGGTTAAAAATGTTTAACAATTCAATAGATGTCTGTATAAGTGAGCGCAGTATTCGGTGTCTGTTTTGTAGTTTAGTCTTCTGTTGTTTGGTGTGTTTATTATGTGTAACATTTTTAATATATGTTATAGTGTTGTTCTTGTTGTTGCTTTTCAAGCAGTGGGGCATAAGTGCTGTTATTTGTATATTATTTTGATGTCTGAATTTGAAGTCAGATTTGTGTTGAGTTATTCTTGTTTTTAGCTTGGATTTTGTTGTGCCGATGTACACGCTGTTGCAAATGTAAAGGTTTCCATATAGAAGAAATGAGCAAGTTTCTATTGACCGCAGGCAGTTTCCAGTTGTACCCGAAGAAGGTATAACTATTCACAAAAGTCAGGGAGCTACGTATAGAAAAGTGGTGGTTCACACTTGCTCTCGTATGCAGCGTGCTGCAATATTCGTAGCTTGTAGTAGAGCAACAAGTGCTTCCGGTTTCTTTATCATGATAGATTTTGTTCCGCCTAAACCTCCGAAAAGTCAGGGAGCTACGTATAGAAAAGTAGTGGTTCACACTTGCTCTCGTATGCAGCGTGCTGCAATATTCGTAGCTTGTAGTAGAGCAACAAGTGCTTCCGGTTTCTTTATCATGATAGATTTTGTTCCGCCTAAACCTCCGAAAAATTACGATAAGGTCCAATATGAGATAGAGAAATTGCGAACTGGAAAACTACTTCGAACACATTATGATCACTAAGTTAACAGTTCCGCTCTAGACATTTGCTTTCATAATACTGAAAGCATTCACTGTTATATTGAAGATATTCGATCAGATAAGTTAATGCTTCAGTCGTCAGTTCTATGTTTAATTGAGGCCTCAACATATTCAAATGGAAAATATTGAAATTCCAGGGTCCGACCGAAGAGGGGAATCGTCATTTATATTAAGAATGCAATTTGAAACAATATATCTAATTGCCTAAGCGGTAGGAAAATATCTGAATCATTCGTTTTTTGAGTATGCAATATTTTGTTATACGTCTTTAGCTTTTTTAGTTATTTACAAAAGTCCGTCATATCCGCTTGGTTTGTTTAAAACAGAATTTGAGGATTTATTTCATCAACATTCATTTTTAAGGGACAGTTTCATAATATTGGGAGATTTTAATTTATGCTTGAGCAAATTTGATAGATGTAGGAGCCTTTACGATGAATTGCTCAGGCAGGGACTTAAGTGTCTATTAGATTTTGAAACGACCACTACCTATTGTTACTCTCACATTGATTGGGCTTTTTCAAATCTCTCCAGTGAGGAACTTAGCGCTAGGACACGTGACACAGTGTTATCTCTCTAAGTGTTTAGGATAGGGTACATTAAGTTTCTATATATGTCTATATAGTTAAAATATGTTTAATTTAAACTTTAGAATTATTTTATGAATATGAACAGGTAAATATATATCTTACATTAATATTTAAAAGTTTTTTTAAACTCTTATTCTTGGGTTCAGGGTATATATATATATATATATATATATATATATATATATATATATATATATATATATATATATATATATATATTCTTACTTGTTATTTACCAAAATTGTTCAAAAAGCGGGTTTTCGATATCGATTTTTATCGATTTCTGGGAAACGGGACAAGTTATCGAATATCGGAAATTCGTTCTGCGCGGGCACTAGGAGGACATACAGTTATAATTGCAAGTCTCTAGCTCTTATAGGTTCTGAGATCCTTGCGCTCATACATACGGACAGACGGACGGACGGGCAGACAGACGGACAAATAATTAATTTTCTGCTGATGTTTTCTAAGGCAACTATGTAATATAGTAGTCTACAGGTGATAATAAATAACATATATATTCAGCTTATTAAAATTTATAAATGACGAGTTTAGTCCAGATATATTGAAAAATAAGAAAATTTTTCTTACAAAAACAAAAATTTTGAATTTTCGGCCCTAATACAATTGTATAATATAGTGTTCCGCTGTTGAACCATAGTGAAATTTATAAAGCTCATACGAAAGTGCACATATATGTAAGCAACTTTGTGTAACTAATAAATACCGAGTTTGGTATTAATACCTTAGATATTAAAAAAGTGAAGAAGAACTTCATTTTCTGATGATTATTAATATGCTGGCTATTATATTTCGATTGAAGGAAAAAATTATAGATACAAAAATAAATGCGTAGTTTGGGTCTACATATCTTAAAAAATAATTAATTTTTCTCATTCAAACATAATTTTCGGTTTATCGTTTAACTAAGGGAATTATATAATCTAGTAGTCTGCTGTTGAATTCAAATCGTATTTACATATACACTGCGCGTCATCAGATAAGCGAACGTCTTTACTTTCTATCGTTTCAAAATTTTTGTCCATTTGCCTCTTATCAATTTTTCTTAATATAATACAAAAATGGATTTTCTTACATTCAAGATAATATTAAAATTAATTTTTAAGTAAAACTATACAAACAAAACGTTGTAAAGGAACTACTGGCCTGGGTACAGATCTCAGTCTCAACAGGGTCAGCAAATTACAAGACATTTGTTAATTTGCTAGGAAGGGTTTAGAGCGGGGAGGAAGCGCTTTGAACAAATCATACCTCACACTACTTTTACAGGGTAGGGAAGGAAGTACATACACACTGCCGGGATTACTCAAGCGGGCGGTGGGCAAGGCGTCGAATCGCATACACTGCCGGGATTATTCACACGGACGGCGGGCTAAGCCTCGAATCACACACACTGCACACTAGGTTAGAGAAAGGGGTTATGTCGAACTTAGGTTAGTCACATTACTCGCGATTAATATTAAACTCCGATAAAAAGAAGTAGCGGGCTTCGTTACAAACGTTTCTTTTTTTCACCATATAACATTCTACCCTTCTCTTACAGTATACGAGCCAAAGCGCTCGGCTGCTCTAGGCTATGTATCCTGCTTCGCCTTCTTTTACACGCGTCAACTCACTTTGATACTCGCTCCTAAAGTGCTGGCACGCTTGCAGGCGAGCCGTGCGTTAGCCTCGGTCGCTCAACGTCGCTGCGAGCTTTCGCAATTTCAGCTCGGAGCTTTCGCTCTTCGCCGCCGAATTGAAGTTGCTCGCTCGAAGACGGTGTTGAGCAACCGATCAGCAACGCACGTTTGGTGCGGCGGACGGCGGTTACATTCAAACTTAAATTACGCCCTTGATGCCTACGTGGCTCATTGCCCTTAATTTATATGCTTTTATTCTAATACAATTAATGCTTATAAACTTACAACGAAATTATGAGACTAGCGGCTACTTGCCGTACTTACTCCTAATACTTTTAATGCTTATAAACTAACAAAGAAATACAACTTTAAGGTTAACGGCTGCTTGCCGTGACTCTATCTCGCTTAAACTATAAACTATAAAAATGGCTCCTTGCCGTGGATCAAGGCTGTGGCCGTCTTCACGGCGGAACCACGCATCATCCATATCTTTCTGGTGGATAGTGGCGGGTTCCTCTACGACTATCGTGGGCACGAGCGGCGGCACCGCGTCCTCGTCCTCGATCCGCTGCTCTTCCACGACCATCCGACAGACGGCAACTAGTGCTTCCCACGAACCCGCAATTACGATGAGCCCTTCCCGGGCTGGGAAGGACCCTGTTGGCGTTCGCCGGGTGAACGCGGCACGCGTAGCTGCGGTCCTCCAGGCATCATGGGCTACGGGCGAGGCTTCTTTGGGACCGGTGTCGGCGCCCCTTCCACTCTGGGTTGCCGTTGGCTTCCATTTCGGTGGCACCCCGGGTAGAAGTTGATCGACGGTGGCGATTCCGTCGGCGTTTTCCGCCAGGGCCTTCTCCTGCATGAGCCCCACCCCGTTTCGAGGAGTGGGGACCATTACCCTCCTCGTAGACCTTGGAGACTTAACCAGGGGAATTGGCTGGTCAACGGGTCGTGTATATTGGCGCCGGCTGGTCCCTTACCTCAACGGGGTCAGAGTTGCGGCGGAGCTGACTAGCTTCCGTGTCGGGTATTGGGGTGGTTCGCGCTACATTCGTCGGTGACGTCGGTGTTGTCGTCTTCTGTAAAAATCGCGATCCTGGCGGGGGGGCTGGCATCCTCCGGTGCCGAGTCCGGGGAAAGGCTTTGATCCTCCGCGGCTGGCGTCATCGTTGGACGAGATTGTCGAAGGAGATTGAAATAACTTCAGGGTCCATCAGTAAATTCGACTTATTCGTTAACTTAGTTGTAAATACCCCAGCCTCACAATGCGGCTAACATTCTATTAAGCCTATTCTAAGTACGCTTCTAGTGTTAGTCTAATTTACATCCGCCTTTGTCCTAGGGAGTCACCAGATCGTACAGAGCGGTGGCCAATCGCGGCCGCCTTCCTTCATCAGGAAAGCGGGACTGAATCTTGTCGAATCCGTCAAACTTGTGATGACCGCCAGCGATATCTCAGGCAAGAGCTCGTTCCACGAACTCTGATGGCCTTTGATAAACTGCGCTTTCATGGTTTTCACGGTCCTATTGGATCTTTTGCGGACAGTACGGGGCGGTAAACTGGACCTCTACACCCAGGGACTTCAGAAAAGAATTGAAGCTACGACTCGTAAACTGTACCCCTTTGTCGCACACAAACTTCTTGGGCCCACCGAACCTACTCAAAATCCTCTCTCGAAACGCCGTCTGCAAGTCCACTACCGTAGCCCCCTGGGTGGGACCAGTTCCGACCACTTCGAGAAGGATCAAGGAACACGAGTTGCGTCGTTGCCATGTCTCGACCATGAAAGGGGCCCGACGAAATCCAATATCTGCGACGAGGCCACACTCACTCGCGTCAGTCTGCAAGACGAGTATGGCGGAAAAGTCCGGACAAGCCCATACAGGGGCATCGTTAAGCTATCCTTCGATTGACGAAATGCTTC
The DNA here is from genome assembly GCA_035045885.1 of Drosophila borealis. Taxonomy (NCBI): domain Eukaryota; kingdom Metazoa; phylum Arthropoda; class Insecta; order Diptera; family Drosophilidae; genus Drosophila; species Drosophila borealis. The sequence goes on along the minus strand of JAWNOR010000269.1, from coordinate 118,345 downwards.
CTTCTGTTCTTCATCCCATGCCAATTTCCAACCCTTCTTAAAGGAGCCGTTGTACCTGAGCCACGAAGCTGGAAGCGAAACACCTGTACCATGTAGCCATCCCGAGACACTGCCGCAACTCCTCACAATTAGTCGGGGCCCTAAGGTTACGTATCGCCTCCACCTTCTCCACCACCGTCTCTATGACCAGTTCTGCCTTGCTGCAGCGCATGGTGGTGCACATTGCACCCAAGAAACCCATCCTCAGGATGACGCGGTCCAACATTGAGGGCATAATGAGCATCGATAAACTGATCATCTTTCCCGCTGGCCAACGCCAAACCATAATGCCTTGCCTACTTCGAGCGTGGACCCATATGCCAAACGAATGTGCATCTCCGTACGTCCTCCGATCTTCCCGGAATAGCCCAATTCCGTACGCAATCTTCACTCATGAAGCTGCGAGTGGCAAGGGGGTCGGATCGGCCGTCATACCTCATACCCCACTTCCTACTTCCGACTGAGGATATGGCCTGGCAGTATAAGGAACATAACTCGGTTCCAAAGAGCTTCGCCCTATCTCTGCGTCAATCGCTGTTGTACGGCGGGGTCCATCTCTTCTGACGTCATAAGCTTCCCCTACACCCGTAACGGCTAGGCTAGAGGTCGGAATCTGCGGACGCTCGAACAGTTGTGCGCTCCTCAGGTCGGGCTCCGATTTCTGACGTGGCCGGCGGGTGGGACGCCCAAAAATGGCGTTTCAGCGGAATGGACACCATCCTGCACGTAAGTGGATAGCCGCTTACGCAACTCTTCCACACGCCGTTCTTTCTTCAACCCGAACTCATGGGCGATCGTTACTAGTTCTTCTTTGCGCATCTGGTGGAACCATCGCACACCTACCCCTGTCTCCATTTTAAGTTTTATTCACTCACTCTAGGTGTCTGCTTCGACTTCTCTCTTTTTGTGGACTCTAGCTCGGTTTTGTGGTTGTTAGGTGGGCCATTTTCGTTCTGTATATTTATTTATCTCACTTAGTCTTTGTCTTTTCCTTTGTTCCTTATTATTATTATGATTTAATAATTTTCTTTTATTTATTTTTCTTGTATTTTTATTCTTTTTTTTTTTTGTTCACTCTATAAAAATAAAATAAACAAAAAATAAAGGCACTTGACGATCTCTTAATTTTTAATCGACATCCATTTAATTTGTTTTGTAATTGTCTGTTATTATTGTTCACTCTGTTTTATTTTTTATTAAACACACCCGTTATCATTGCTTTACTCTCCCCTATGTGCATTCGATTACGCACACATTTTCGTCGCCTAACTCTTGCAGGTAATCATTTTATCGCCTAACAAAGGGTATGAAATACACTAACTAGGGTATGCCCGACTACATAATACGCTAGATTTATATTTTGCCCATATATAATATATAACTCTCTCCCTATCTGCTGTTAGGGTACATACAATCTAGGGTATGTCCCACTAAAAAAACCCTGGGTTACTTTATACGCATAATTTTTCCTTTGAAAACACTTTTTTGGGAATACTTGCAGGGCTTTAATCCGCAAACATGCCATGCCTCTGAACGCCTCTATGTCCCTGCTCGGGCGCAACTTGTCAAGGAGCTGCTGGCCAGGGTACAGATCTCAGTCTCACCAGGGTCAGCACGTTACAAGATATATGTTAATTTGCTAGGATGAAGGGTTTAGAGGGGGGAGGAAGCGCTTCGAACAAATCATACCTCACACTACTTTTACAGGGTGGGGAAGGAAGTACATACACACTGCCAGATTTACTCTCGTGGACTGCGGGCTAGGCCTCGAATCGCATACACTGCCGGGAATACTCACGCGGACGGTGGTTAGGGAAAGGGGTTATGTCGAACTTAGGTTAGTCACAGTACTCGCGATTAATATTAAACTCCAATAAAAAAAAAAAATAGCGGGCTTCGTTACAAACGTTTCTTTATTTTCACTTTTTCACATTCTATTGTTCTCGTACAGTACCCTATTCTATTTCTCTATGCAAAGGCCCTGCCGCACTGCCTGGAGCGCTAGGGCCTTCTACACGCGTCTACTCACTTTAATACTCGCTCTAAAAGTGCCGGCACGCTCGCAGGCGCTTGCTTCGAGGCGCTTGCCTCAGTCGCTCCAATTCGCCGCAAGCTTTCGCAACTTCACCTCGGAGCTTTCGCTTTACGCCGCCGAATTGAAGTTGCGCTTTCGAAGACGGTGTTGGGCAACCGATCTGCAACACATGGTTGGTGCGGCGGCCGGCGGTTACATTCAAACTTAAATTACGCCCTTGATGGCTACGTGGCTCGTTGCCCTTAATTTCTATGCTATTATTCTAATACAATTAATGCTTATAAATTAACAACGAAGTTATGTCGTTCTTTCTCTTACAAAACAATCAAGCTTTAAGGCTAAACTATAAACTTGGACTATAAACTTAACGGCTCCTTGCCGTGGGTCAGGACTGTGGGATGGCTGATCCAAGCAGCCACTTCAAAACGTAATGAATATTTGGTTATCAGGGTAGCGCCCCCTGCGATAGTTCTTTTTTCCAAAATATTTGATCAACGATAGTGGTTTTTATTAGTTACATTTTCTATTTTATATTTTTATTATGGAAATAATAATTATAGCCATCGGGCCTGTTTGGTCAAGTAACAGCAGAGATAACACCGACGGCTGCGGACATCATCCAACAGCAGAAAATAACAATCATAATTACAGCTTAAGAGCAAATAGTTTTTGCTCGCTCTTTGTAAGCTGCTGCCCACTTTCCTTCTGCTTTGCATTGCTGCCCTTCGCTCTAACCGGCGAGCGTCTTATTGGAGTTTCGTTTCGATTCGCTTTACATATTGTCATAGTTTTTTAGTCTTTCGTTTGATCGCAACCTAGGCACAACTAATTCGAGTTGGCTGCCAAGCAACAATATAAAACTTATAAATTCTAATAAGTGCCCTGCGCGGCAAATAAATCCATTTGAAAACTAATCTAAGTGTTTGAATTTCGCTGCACAAGCAGTTAGAATTAATTGGTGGCAAAAAAGCTTGCAACTACACATTTTGGTGACCCCGACGTGAATTTCTCTCTTTCATTTCTTCTATTTTTTTCTTGTACTTCGTTCTTGTCGTGTCAACGGACAGTTATCAGTTCGGGCAAAGCGGTGTGGTGAGCCGTTTGCTTGCGCATCTGCATACAGTTGGTTGTTATACATAAACGCCGTAGCAAATCCCCGTTAATCGTTGCGCGCTATAACCCGCTATACGCTATCTCGCTCGAACGAACACTTGTGCGATCAGACTTGTATTGTAGTTCGGCTGTGTGAACCTTGTTGTGCGCTACATTCATAATGTTTGATGAAGGTGCAAGTGCAAATGGAAATGATGAGGCGACATCAGCTAGTCAAGTGGCGGTTGGAACCCAGGCTGCTGTTTTAAAAATAAAGATCAAGAATTTAAGTGATCGACTCAATAGATTGTCCTCGGAACTTGATCCCGCTCGACTTCGCGATGTTGATGACTACGAGCTGCAAGATTACATAAGCATGGCATCTGACTTGCAGGCGAAATTTGAGACAGTCTGTGATGGTTTGTTGGAGGTGGATCTTGCCAGCGTTGAGGAGGATCTTCAGACAAGTTTTGAGTCAACTATTAGGCAGCTACGGCTGTCCCTTCAACGCGAGCGCGGAAATCGAAGCAAGGTTCAGCAGATTCCGCATTGTTCCACCTTCAATTCAGCCGCAGCCGATGACTCGCGTTCTACCTTTGTTGTTCCAAACCACACTCGATTGCCTCAACTTAAATTGCCGGAGTTTAGTGGAGGCTACACAGAATGGGCCGATTCCTCGAACCTCTTCACCACGGTCATTGACAAGGATCCGTATTTGACCAACATTGAAAAACTCCAGCATCTACGGTCATGCCTTAAAGGAACAGCGCTGGATACAATTCGCTCATTGGAAATTTCAAACGCTAATTATGCTGCCACTTTAGAACTGCTTGATAAGCGTTTTAATAACAAGCGTCTTATTTTTCAGGCACACATCGCTGAAATTTTGGGTTTGAGAAAGGTGGTCAAGGGCGCGACTGCACAGCTGCGCGAATTTTCAGATAAGCTCAACTTTCATCTACGTGCTTTAAAATCGATGGGCAGTGTGGAACAGATCGCCGGTTGCGTCATAGTACATACGTTGCTGCAAAAACTAGATAGCGTTACGCAGGCTAGCTGGGAGGATGATGCGCCGTTGGACGTCATACCATCATGCGAGCGGTTTACAACCTTCATAGAGAGGCGTTGCCAAAGGCTGGAAAATGCGGATCACGCTACGGCAATGTACACGCCTAGCTCCCAGGTGGGCCAGAACAACAGTAGTAGAAGAACGTTTGTAGTGACTAGGAATGGAACGAGTGCTTGTGTGTTTTGTGAAGTCGCAGGCCACTCTATTTATAAATGTTTGCAATTCTCAAATTTATCGCCCTTGCTGCGCCTTCACGAAGCCAAGCGGCTTGCGCTGTGCCTAAACTGCCTGCAAAGGGGACATCAGCTGAGAGTCTGCGGCTCCAGCGCTTGCAGAGTTTGTGGAAGCAAACATCATAGCTTGTTGCATCTTGGCAACACAAGCAGTCACATCGCTGCTTCCAGCCCAAACAATGCTCAAGATACCGAAACTTATTCGTCATCCCAAAACACCTTGGCGGCACTTTTATCTTCGCCTCTCACTACCGCCCAGCATCTCAAGCACGATGTTGTCCTGCTTGCCACTGCCGTCATCAACGTGAAAAATCGCGCTGGCTCCTTGGTGCCCTGCCGTGCGTTGCTCGACTCTGGGTCGTAGTTGCACATCATCACCTCTCGTCTTGCTCATCAGCTCCAGCTGCGCAAATTCAAGTCAACAGCAATCGTCTCTGGCATTGGTGATGCAGCATTTGCGTCCGATGGGTTTTCGGTCAACATCAATGTCAAATCTCGAGTGTCGGAGTACTCCACATGCATCCCTGCCTTGATTGCACCATCCATCATCGATAATCAGCCTGGCTTCACTCTTGACCCTGCATCATGGAACATTCCATCAAATATACAACTAGCTGATCCTGAATTCTTTAAATCTCAGCAAATCGACATGTTGATTGGAGCCAGTCTGTTCTTCGGTCTGCTATGCGTCGGCCAGATTAAACTAGCTGCTGGACTGCCGATATTGCAAAAGACTCGCCTTGGTTGGGTGGCTACGGGAGGTGCCTCACATGCAGGAAAATCATCATTCATGGCCATGAGATCAATGGTGAATCCAGATCTGCTGGTTGACTCGCACCTGCAGCCTAATACACAGATTGATGAATTAATCCGTCGTTTTTGGGAATTGGAATGCTGCACCGAGCCTGAGTCCTTACCAAACAAGGAGGAACGCGACTGTGAGGCACACTTTCAGGCCAATTTTAAACGTCTGTCGACTGGCGACTATTCAGTTCGTTTACCGCTACGACTAGGCATGTATCCGCTGGGTGACTCCTATCAACAGGCGGTTCGTCGATTCCTGAACTTAGAAAGAAAACTAGACCGTAATCCACTATTGAAACCCCAGTATGCAGCATTTATCAAGGAGTATCTTGACTTGGGTCACATGTCACTTGTTACCTCAGCTGCACTGGGCCAATGCAAGTACAACCTGCCACATCACTGCGTGCTGAAGGAGGATAGCACTACAACCAAGCTAAGGGTCGTGTTTGATGGCTCGGCAGTTACTACCTCTGGACACTCGCTGAATGATGCACTGATGGCAGGTCCTACCATCCAACCGAAGCTGTTTTCGATACTGATGCGGTTTCGTACATTTGCAGTCGCCCTGACAGGCGATATATGCAAAATGTATCGATGCGTACGAGTCGAACCCGCAGACAGTTATTTTCAATGTATCTTGTGGCGTGAGTCTCAGCATCAGAAGATACAGATTTACAAATTAGACACCGTCACCTACGGCACAAAACCAGCATCGTTTCTCTCAGTGCGAGCTATGCACCAACTGGCCATGGATGAGCATAAAACTTTCCCTATTGGCTCTGACATTGTTAAAAGAGATTTCTACGTGGATGATCTCATTTCTGGTGGTAGCTGTGTTCAAGAAGCAATTGAGATATTGAAACAAACATCTGGACTACTCGCCAAGGGGAACTTTAGGCTGCGAAAATGGTGTTCTAGCGACACAGCTGTACTCCAAAACATACCGGAAGAGGATAGAGAAACGCTGCTTAAGTTTGACGATGGCAGTGACATCACGAAAACGTTAGGCCTCGTTTGGGATCCCGCTTCAGACTGTTTCCTTTTCTCCTTCTCACCACTGAGGTTGCCCTCCAGACTGACAAAACGGTCAATACTCTCCGCAATTGCTCGCTTTTACGACCCCCTTGGTCTTGTTGGTCCCGTAATAACAAAATCGAAAATTTTTATGCAGGATCTCTGGAGAGAAAAGCTGGACTGGGATGAGAGCCTGCCCGTACACTTAAGCACAGCCTGGGTCAACTTCTGCGCTGATTTTGAGTATACTCAGCAATTCCAGTATCCCCGTCGAGCACTCTCATCAGACAGTACAGTGGAGATTCATGGATTTTGTGATGCCAGCCTAAGCGCTTATGGAGCATGCGTCTATACAGTCTCAAAGTGCCATGGCAACACCAGCGTGCGTCTCTTATGCTCCAAATCGCGTGTCGCGCCTGTGAAAACCATCACGGTACCAAAGCTGGAACTCTGCGGAGCTGCATTACTGGCTCAACTTCTCAGCGAAATATGCCAAATGAAAGTGTTCGACTGTCGGTATTACTGTTGGTCAGACTCTGCCGTGACTTTGGCTTGGATTCGCAATGATGCTTCGAAATTCAATGTTTTCGTTGCCAACCGAGTCGCAGCCATCCAAGAGCTCACCACTGGAATGGAATGGCATCATATTCCCACTGAATTAAACCCGGCGGATATAATTTCACGAGGAGCGCTGCCTAGTGAGCTCTTCCGGTCTCCATTATGGGCCCATGGTCCGAGTTTTCTCAGTAAGGGAAAGGAAGAGTGGCCTGCCTCATGTGTACCTGTCGAATCCTTACCAGAACTTCGACACAAGGTACTCCTCGGAACTGCAGCGCAACCGGATCTCTCGATTGGTTGCAAGTTCATCAATTCGTTTTCCAAGCTGCAGCGGGTCTTTGCTTATGTTTACAAATTTGTAAATCGAATCCGACGAGCTGAACTAACTGTTGACCACTTGCATCATGGCACACATTGGTTGCTGCGGTCAGTGCAAATGGCTACTCTCAGCGATGACTACAAGGCATTGAAGGAAGGAAGGCATGTCAAACCGTCTAGCTCAATGGCCTCTCTTGCACCATTCCTTGACGACTTCGGCCTACTCCGCATCGGTGGACGGCTGAAAAACTCGTCGTTGGACTTCTCAGCGCGACATCCGATTATATTGCCCCGTCAGCATCCTGTGACGCGAGCAATCATAGTTCACTTTCATAAACGAAACTTACACGCTGGACCTCGCGCTTTATTGTCTTCGATTCGGCTCCAGTACTGGCCCATTGGCGGTCGAAAAACAGTCTCCAGTATTGTTGCCAAATGCATAATCTGTTTTCGTGCCAAGCCACGATTGGCCGAGCATATAATGGCAGACCTACCAGCTGATCGTCTTGATACATCGTATCCCTTTATGGTCACTGGCGTTGATTACTGTGGACCATTTTACTACAAGAACGAAGTGCGCAACAGGCCACCAGTGAAATGCTATATCAGTCTGTTCATATGCTTCGCTACAAAGGCGGTGCACTTAGAGCTTGTAAAGGACTTGTCCACAACATCGTTTCTAAACGCCCTAAAACGTTTCATCCTGACTCGCTCTCGACCTTCAAGGATCTGGTCTGACAATGCGACAAACTTCGTAGGTGCCAAGAACGAACTAGCAGATCTGAGCCGCCTGTTCCTGAGTGACGAGCATGTCAAGGCCGTTAACGAGTTTTGCCTAACAGACTCAATTGAATGGTTGTTCATCCCTCCTCGCTCTCCGCACTTTGGTGGACTATGGGAAGCCGCTGTAAAGACTGCTAAGAAACACTTTTATCGATCTGTTTGCTCTTCCATTTTGGATTTCGATTCGCTGCGTACGCTCGTCTGCCACATCGCGGCAATTATTAATTCTCGACCATTACTTCCACTTTCAGAGCATCCAGGTGATCTTGACGTCTTAACACCCGCACACTTCCTGGGTACAGCGCCATCTTCATCATACATTGAGCCCGATCTAAGGCAGCTTAACTTCAATCGGCTTAATTATTTTCAGCGCGTCACATATCTCCAACAAGTATTCTGGGCCCGTTGGCGCGAAGAGTATTTGACGCTTCTTCAACAGCGCTCCAAATGGCGCACTCCTCAGCCTGGACTCTCCATTAACGATGCTGTCCTTGTAAAGGATGAGAATCTACCGCCGCTGAAGTGGCCACTCGCCAGAGTGCAAGAGCTGATCTCTGGATCTGATGGGGTATCCAGAGTTGCTGTGCTTCAAACTGCGACTGGAGTCATACGTAGAGCTGTACGAAAGCTGTGTTTGCTGCCCAAACAGGATGATGTTGAAAGCCCTTGCCTTCCAACGGGGGAGAATGTTTGGTCAAGTAACAGCAGAGATAACACCGACGGCTGCGGACATCATCCAACAGCAGAAAATAACAATCATAATTACAGCTTAAGAGCAAATAGTTTTTGCTCGCTCTTTGTAAGCTGCTGCCCACTCTCCTTCTGCATTGCTTTGCTTTGCATTGCTGCCCTTCGCTCTAACCGGCGAGCGTCTTATTGGAGTTTCGTTTCGATTCGCTTTACATATTGTCATAGTTTTTTAGTCTTTCGTTTGATCGCAACCTAGGCACAACTAATTCGAGTTGGCTGCCAAGCAACAATATAAAACTTATAAATTCTAATAAGTGCCCTGCGCGGCAAATAAATCCATTTGAAAACTAATCTAAGTGTTTGAATTTCGCTGCACAAGCAGTTAGAATTAATTGGTTGCAAAAAAGCTTGCAACTACACAGGGCCCTTCCAAATAAAGTTTTATTTCGTCTGAAAAGACAACCTAGTGCCTCTTAAAGGACAGCGACATATGCGATCGAGCATAATTTAAGCGCATTTCCTTTTAAAGCATATTAAGTGGTGTTTTTTTTAAGTTTCAGTCTTTTTAAGTTATCTGCTTTCTTAATTACTCTTTGCACCGTTAATAAGCCTGCCTTAACACCTGTTTTTTATTTTATAATGGAAGACGAATCGTGCGAATTTGACGCTTCCCTCAGTATAGCTCTCCTATCTGCTTAGGAAACCACACGATTGTTTCACGATTCAGAATCGAAGTATGCTTCAATCCACGCGAAAGCAAGAAAGAGCTAGTAGAGACGGAATAGGGACACCACAAGCAGTATATACACACAAACATAATGGACCAAGGGACAACAAGCAGCATTCAGGGGCAGATGTTTTAATTGCGAAAAATAAGGGTACCGAGCGAGCGATTGCCAAAGTAACAATAAGGGTGATAAAAGGAGAAAAAAAACGAAAAGTCTCTATGCCTAATGCACAGCTATGGCAAGGGGAAGCAAATGATATTTTGGTGCGTTGACCGTGGTGCAACATCACACATGTGCCGCGACCGCAGTATGCTCCTAACGTATGCTGATAACATGACGGCGATCAAAGAAAACAATTTAATTATTGCTCAAATGCGAGCAGATTTTAAATAAAAACGAGAAAGAAGGGCTATCTTCGGCACGCCGAAGATTTAATACCCTTGCAGGCCGAACCTTTTCGGTTATCACGAATTCTAAGCACTTTGTGTTTGCTTCTGTCTGGCATACGTCCATGTCCTTGTCAAAAAAAAAAGTTTTTCATACAACAACTTAATTTTCGACCGATCGTTCCTATGGCAGCTATATGATATAGTTGTCCGATCTTAATAGGATTTTGCAGATATGTGGGGATCGTAGTAAAACTAATAAATGCCGAGTTTGGTCAAGATATCTTGAAAAACATAAAAATTTTCCATACAAAAACTTAATTTTCGACCGATCGTTCCTATGGCAGCTATATGATATAGTTGTCCGATCTTAATAGGATTTTGCAGATATGTGGGGATCGTAGTAAAACTAATAAATGCCGAGTTTGGTCAAGATATCTTGAAAAACATAAAAATTTTCCATACAAAAACTTAATTTTCGACCGATCGTTCCTATGGCAGCTATATGATATAGTTGTCCGATCTTAATAGGATTTTGCATATATATGGGGAACGTAGTAAAACTAATAAATACCAAGTTTAGTAAAGATAACTTTATAAACAAAAATGTTTTTCATACAAGAACCTACTTTTCGACCGATCGTTCCTATGGCAGCTATATGATATAGTGGTCCGATCCAGCTGGTTTTGACATATGAGCTGCGTGCAACAGAAAGAGGGACTTCTGCAAAGTTTCATAAAGATAGCTTTAAAACTGAGAGACTAGTTCGCATAGAAACAGACAGACGGACAGACGGACAGACGGACATGGCTATATCAACTCGGCTGTTGATACTGATCAAGAATATATATACTTTATGGGGTCGGAGATGTCTCCTTCTATGCGTTACACATCTCACGACAAAATTATAATACCCTCTGCAAGGGTATAATAAAAACGAGAAAGAAGGGCTATCTTCGGCACGCCGAAGATTTAATACCCTTGCAGGCCGAACCTTTTCGGTTATCACGAATTCTAAGCACTTTGTGCTTGCTTCTGTCTGGCATACGTCCATGTCCTTGTCAAAAAAAAAAAAGTTTTTCATACAACAACTTAATTTTCGACCGATCGTTCCTATGGCAGCTATATGATATAGTTGTCCGATCTTAATAGGATTTTGCACATATGTGGGGATCGTAGTAAAACTAATAAATGCCGAGTTTGGTCAAGATATCTTGAAAAAAATAAAAATTTTCCATACAAAAACTTAATTTTCGACCGATCGTTCCTATGGCAGCTATATGATATAGTTGTCCGATCTTAATAGGATTTTGCATATATATGGGGAACGTAGTAAAACTAATAAATACCAAGTTTAGTAAAGATAACTTTATAAACAAAAATGTTTTTCATACAAGAACCTACTTTTCGACCGATCGTTCCTATGGCAGCTATATGATATAGTGGTCCGATCCAGCTGGTTTTGACATATGAGCTGCGTGCAACAGAAAGAGGGACTTCTGCAAAGTTTCATAAAGATAGCTTTAAAACTGAGAGACTAGTTCGCATAGAAACAGACAGACGGACAGACGGACATGGCTATATCAACTCGGCTGTTGATACTGATCAAGAATATATATACTTTATGGGGTCGGAGATGTCTCCTTCTATGCGTTACACATTTCACGACAAAATTATAATACCCTCTGCAAGGGTATAATAATAATTATGTTTAAAAAGAAACAAAAAAAATGTATTGTTGGTCTGGAATAAATGTATCGCTTTTACCGGGCAGTGGCAGTGTTGAGTTGCACTGCAAAAGAATAAAACTAAAGCTACAAATTATTTTATATGTCCCCGATTTAAGCATGCATTTTTTAATCAGTAACTGCTGCAGCAAAGTTTGCCAATTCTACCATATTTGAGAAGAAAATTGCGCTGATAAAAGACAAAGAAGGCAACAATACATTAAGAGCAAGACACGAAAATGGTTTGAATGTTTTTTTAAAAAATATCCGTCTTCCATAAAATGGCACAATAGATTTGGCCACCTGAATTTTAAGTATTTGAAATTGCTTAATGACAAGCAATGAAAATTGAAAATATGCAAACTTTTGTAGAATGCCAAACAGAAAACAAAATAAAGGCAATTAACAGTTCATTGCACGCCGCAGAAAAGGGTGTGGCCGAATGTGCCAATCCATCGAACCATCGTTGAAGTGGCAAGATGTCTTCTAATTCATTCAGAGCTTGAATAATTTTTGTGGACAGAGGCTGTGGCAACAGAAGTTTATGTCCGCAACAGATATCCCACAAAAGCATTAGCTGGAAGCACACCATTTGAAGGATGAAAGGATCGCAAGATATCAATACAGCACTTGAGAGTATTTGGCTCGCGGGCATTTGCACTGCACAAAGTCAGAAGAAGCAAGTTTCAAGCGAAGGGTAAGGAGTACATTTTTGTTGGTAACTCCTTTACAGCAAGGGCATACCGCCCATATGATCGCGAAAAGCAAACAGTTTTTGATAGAAGGGTGTCAAATTTATTGACATAGTAACAACTAACCCTCTTATTCCAACCCCAAATGGCAGAGTTCAAACTCGCAACTGACCGCATTACTTGCTGCCGTTTCTATTCAACAGCCTCATCAGCGAAAAAAAAAATGAGTCTCTTCGATACGGTTCGATCTCGCACCAGACCCCACTACTTGCCGCCGCCTCCACCCATTTATATATTTGTTTGACTATTAATAAGAAAAAAAAGAATTAAAGTAGCAGCTAAGAAAACGATTCAATCGCAATTGTAATGCTGTTGATAGAATTCGAAGAAGGCGCGCATGAAAGTGTGTGTGTACATGTATACCGAAATTCTTGGAATTTGCACTTGCTGCCCAAACACGAGGCCAGCAATAACATGCCTTATTTAATAACTTGTGTGTTTCTTAACCGAGCACTAATGAAATTTTCGACATCTTTTTGTACTATTTTATAGTCTTCTATTCGTGTTTTATCAAAAAGTCAATTTTATTTAAATTGTGGCTTTTATTGGTGGGCAGCATAAATTGGTGTTTTTACTTGATTTATAGTAGTAGTAGTTTGGTGACTGTAGCTCTTATTACTTACCAAAATTGCTAAAAAAACAGGATTCAGATATTGATTATTATCGATTATCGGAAACAAACGATCTGCGCGGGGCCTAGCAGGAACCACAGCTAAAATCAAATCACTAGCTCTTATAGGTTCTAAGATCCTTGCGTTCATACATACGGACGGACAGACAGACAGACGGACATGGCTAGACCGACTCGGCTATTGATGTTGACCAAGAATATCTTTACTTTATTGGGTCGGCGATCCTTCTTTCTGCCTGTTACATACATTTGCACATATACATTATACCCTTTTACCCATTTTCAATGAGTTCAGGGTGTATAATACTAGATATCTTAAAAATCTAAAATTTTGGATGATCGGTCCTGATGCAATTCTATAATATAGAGGTCCGCTGTTAACAAGGTAATGTATATGTAAGGCATATAAAAGCATATTAAAACTTAAAAATGTCATTTACGAAATTGCACATATGTAAGCATCCTTGTGCATAAATACCGAGATTTGTATAGAGACCTTGGATAACAATTAAGTTCTTACAAGAACTTAGTTTTGTTCCGATGGTTGTAAAGAAGCTACTCGCCGGGGTACGACTCTCAGTCTTACCAGGTCAGGCGAGTTACAAGACATTTATAAATTCGCTGGGAAAGAGGGTTTAAGGGGGAAGGGAAGTGAGTGTTTCGACCCAAACCATACCTCGCTCTACTTCTGCACCACCTACACTATCGGGCCGTGGCCTCGTATCAACTATACCCTCGGGTAGTGACCTCGCTTCAACTACTCTATCGGGCCGTGGTCTCGTACCAACTATGCCCTCGGGCCGTGGCCTCAAACCAACTACACTATCGGGCCGTGGCCTCGTACCAATTACACTACCAGACAGCTAACTCGTAATGCCCACTCCCGGGCCATAGTCCCGCACCACAGATTCCCACTTTAGGTTAGGGTGAACATCGGGTTATCCCGATGTTAGAAAAAATAAGGTTATTAAATAAAACAAGAATTAGCAAACTTCTGCATTAATCACAATGTGTGCACTTTTTTATTTAATACTATCCTACTGCACTTCCTAAACTAAGGCCCTGCCGCACTGTTTGGAGCCCTAGCGCTCCGCTATACACTCGGTGTTTTTCTTTTGCTCGCGATGCACATCTACTTACCCTTATTGCTGATCCAAAAAGGCTCGGCAAGCTCGCAAGTGAGCCATGCGCTTGCCGCAGCCGCTCAACTTCGCCGCGGTCCAGTTGGTCCTCTCAGTGAGATTCTCTTGCGGACATAACGGTGCGATATACTGAACCTCTACTCCCAGGGACTCCAAAAACGACTTGAAACTACGGCTCGTAAACTGTACCCCGTTGTCGCACACGAACTTCCTAGGTACCCCGTACCTACTTAGAATACTCTCTCGGAATGCGGTTTGTAGGTGTGCCGCCGTGACCCTCCTGAGTGGGACCAGTCCCACCCATTTCGAGAAAGCATCATGGAACACCAGTAGCATTGTGTTGCCAGGTCGCGACCGGGGAAGGGGTACGACGAAATCCGCGCAGAGTACCGCCATCGGCTCTGCTACCTGTCTCGTCAGCATACGACCCGTAGTTGCTCGCTCTTGAACTTCTGGCAGACTTCGCAGCATTTTACGTACTTGGCGGCGCCGCGGAACTGCCCATTTCCCCCTATGTAGTCTGGGAACTTGGCTGGCTCATCGGGAATCCTAGCACACATACTCGCGTCCCAATTGCAGGGGCCTCGGCCACCACTGCTTGCTGACAGGTCTCTAGAGGATGCCTTGATATAGCATCGGCCATGACGTTGAGCTTCCCTCGACGGTAATGGACGTCAAATTGGAACTATTGCAGTTCTAGTACCCATCGCGCGATCCTTCCTGATGGGCTCTCGATTGAATTGAGCCATTTGAGCGCCAGGTGGTCCGTTATTACGTCGACCCAGTACCCCTCTAGGTAGCAACGCAGCTTCCGGATCGACCTTACACTTGTCAGGCACTCTTTCTCGGTGGAGGAATAGTTCACTTCGGCTTTTAGCAACTTCCGGCTCGCGTACGCTATCACCCGCTCCTGTCCCTCTATCGTCTGTGTCAGCACTGCGCCGAGGCCATACTCACTAGCGTCAGTCTGCAAGACGAATTTGGCGGAAAACTATGGACAAGCCAACACAGGGGCAGTCGTAAGGCTATTCTTCAATTGACGCAATGCCTTCTCCTGTTCTTGATCCCATCCCGCTTTCTGCCCCCTCTTTAAAAGCGCTGTGAGCGGCTGCGCCTGAGTCGCGAAGTTAGGAACGAAGCACCTGTACCATGACGCCATCCCGAGACATTGCAGCAATTTCTTACAATTTTTCGGGGCCCTCAGGTTACGTATTGCCTCCACCTTCTCTGGATCGGTACGTATTCCTTCCTCGCAAATAACATGTCCCAGATATACCAACCTCTCCCTGAAGAAGCTGCACTTCTTCCTATTCAGCCTGAGATTGGCCGCCCCTACCCGGCGGGACACCACCCTCAAAATTTCTATATGCTGCTCTTTTGTCGCCCCTATCACCACGATATCGTCTAAGTAGGCGAAAGTGTGTGGCTCCATTTCCAGCCCTTATTACCGTGTCCAAGGCTCGCTGAAAGGTCGCACACGCCGAAGGCAAACCAAATGGCATCACCCGCCTTTGGAAAAGACCTCTCCCGGGGAGTGTGAATGCCGTGCATTTCTGACTATCGGCTGCCATCGGTATCTGCTTCAAATCCAGAGTGTAGATGAACCGGGCGTGACGCAACCTTTCCAAGATGCGGTCAATCCGGGGCACAGGATAAGCATCCGGAATGGAATGCGCATTGAGCTGTCGTCAATCACCCTTTGCATGGCCGGATTCTTCGGATAATATATCTGATTCATCGGCTTGTCGTCCTTTAGCCGGATCCTGTGCTCTGCGATGAGCCAGACACCCTGCAGCCCCTCGAAGAGTGCCAGTTCCGACTCCAGGAAGTCCCTCTGTTCCGGATCCAGATCCACTGGCCACTCTGCCTCTTCGATGCTGGACTCCCCATGCGTCTCGCCACCCCCAGGCACCACTCCGACTCCAGATAGAGCTCCACAATCGCTCGACTCTGGCAGTCGCTCCTGACTCCCTGTATCCGTGTGGATTCCAGACATTGCTCCTAATCTATTCTTTCCCTGCCTTTGCAGCTCTACGCGCCGCCTCTTGGGCTCTTCAAGCTCTCGATCCGATCCCGGCCTCACTTCCTTCTTCATGTATCTTTCCATCGGTTGCCGAGCAGGAGCTCCCTTTCCATGACCTGAGAGGCCTTCCTTCGGTTCCCTGTTGGTATCCTCTCTCTGTTGCCGAGCAGGTGCTCCCCTTCAATGACATGGGAGGCCTTCACTCGGCTCCTCGCTCTTTCCCGGCCCCACGACCGGTGCCGTCACTGTCTCTAGGACCATTTTCGCCTCGCCGCAGCGTATGGTAGTGCCCATTGCACTCAGGAAATCCATCCCTAGGATGACGTGGTCTAGCATCGAGGGCCTGATCAGCATGACGTCTAATCTCAAAGCTTTCCCTAACTCTAGCCTGCCAGACGAATGCGCGCCTGAATGTCCTCCGTTCTTCCCCGAATCGCCCACTAGCGTACGCAGTCTTCACTCATGAAGCTGCTAGTGGCTCCGGTGTCGATGGTGGCAGGCATCGCCAATCTCCACCGTAGCGACGATCCGGACACCGTCCACCTTCAGTGGGTGTCCTACTACCGAGTCCTTTGTGTGTCGGCGCCAACCCGATCCTGGCCTGGGCGACGCCGTTGCCCGTTTTCCGACTCCTTGCAGCGACAACAATCCTGGCTATTCTGACCCGCTTCCCACATACCCAACAGAATAAGACGGGGCCATTGGGACATCGGTCGCTTCGAATGCAATGGGAGTAGACCAGAATAGGTTAAAGTGTCCCCCCGGGGGTTATACCGTGCTCGCCCATTCTGTGCTACTCGAACTCGTGACACTCTGACTCATTGCCTGGCCTCCGGACTATTCCGCACTCTGCCTCATGACTGTCTCGTACTCCACAGCCAGCTGAGTTAGCTTGGATATGGTCGAAAAATCCATCGCACATAAAGCTTGTATTCAGGAGCGGCGTTTTTGTATATCCGGTGCAGCTGCTGCACCGGCTCGTATCTGGCGTGATGCATGAGAGCCCTCAGTTCTACCAAGTATTCCTTGAATTCTTCGCGGACCGGATTTCGTCCGGAGGTAGGAAGAACTCTAGGAAACCCCTCCTGAACACTGCCCACGGTACATCCCCTAGCCTACTGCTCAAGAACCAACGAGCAGCCCTGTCGCAGAACACCTCACTCATTGCCCGAGGCAAGCGATCAAGGGCAGTACCATATGTGATAGCGCGCTCCTCTAGGTCCTCTAGGCACTTCATGCCCCACTTCCGAACTTGTTCCGGAACGTTTGCAAGGAGCATTACCTCCGACTGAGGGTATGGCCTAGCATTGTAGGGACCACTACCCTACCAGGAGACCGTACCACCTCTGAGTTGATCATGGTCGCTCGGCGGTCTTCCTTTCCACCGAAAGCATTAGCCTCCTCCACACCCGAGACGGCTATTACATTTCCCTCTTTTTTTCTTAATTCGTTTTCTCTTTTATTTTATTTTGATCACTTCCACAAAACAAAATACACAAAACAAAAACAACAAAATGCACTTAACGTTCATTTAAGTTTAGGTCATTCCTCACTTTGGTCTTTGCCTAAGTCGTTATTATTTTCCTTTATCATTTATTGTTTATTTATTATTATTAATTTATTATTATTTAAATATTTATATTTATTCAAAAATTTATTTTATTTTTATTTATTTATTTTTTTTATTATTTTCGGTCACTTCACAAAAAATAATAACAAAAAAATAAATAATCCACTTAATGTTCTCTTCACATTTTTCCGCGTCCATTAGACTTGTTAGGTGCTTGTCTGTTTTTTATACCCTTGCAGAGGGTATTATAATTTTGTCGTGAAATGTGTAACGCATAGAAGGAGACATCTCCGACCCCATAAAGTATATATATTCTTGATCAGTATCAACAGCCGAGTTGATATAGCCATGTCCGTCTGTCCGTCTGTCTGTTTCTATGCGAACTAGTCTCTCAGTTTTAAAGCTATCTTTATGAAACTTTGCAGAAGTCCCTCTTTCTGTTGCACGCAGCTCATATGTCAAAACCAGCTGGATCGGACCACTATATCATATAGCTGCCATAGGAACGATCGGTCGAAAAGTAGGTTCTTGTATGAAAAACATTTTTGTTTATAAAGTTATCTTTACTAAACTTGGTATTTATTAGTTTTACTACGTTCCCCATATATATGCAAAATCCTATTAAGATCGGACAACTATATCATATAGCTGCCATAGGAACGATCGGTCGAAAATTAAGTTTTTGTATGGAAAATTTTTATGTTTTTCAAGATATCTTGACCAAACTCGGCATTTATTAGTTTTACTACGATCCCCACATATCTGCAAAATCCTATTAAGATCGGACAACTATATCATATAGCTGCCATAGGAACGATCGGTCGAAAATTAAGTTTTTGTATGGAAAATTTTTATGTTTTTCAAGATATCTTGACCAAACTCGGCATTTATTAGTTTTACTACGATCCCCACATATCTGCAAAATCCTATTAAGATCGGACAACTATATCATATAGCTGCCATAGGAACGATCGGTCGAAAATTAAGTTGTTGTATGAAAAACTTTTTTTTTGACAAGGACATGGACGTATGCCAGACAGAAGCAAGCACAAAGTGCTTAGAATTCGTGATAACCGAAAAGGTTCGGCCTGCAAGGGTATTAAATCTTCGGCGTGCCGAAGATAGCCCTTCTTTCTCGTTGTTGTTCACTTTGCTTCTATTCATTGTTAAACGTACCCGTTGCTCTCAACACTTACGCCAACTGTACTGACGAATTCAACTTTTCACCGCGCGTGAATTGAATTCGTCCCACTGTACAGTCGCTGTCGCGAAGCCTTTACGGCCTTTCGACGCCGAAGTCGACTGCGGCGCGCGTTTGTGCACCCGTGGGCAAGCGTGGTCTCGACGTCGCCCGTGTTAGATTTTGCACACATTTTCGTCGCCTAGATCTTGCAGGTGTTCATTATTTCTGTTTTTTGCTTAACACAAGGTATGAGAAATGTGAGCTAGGGTATACTCGACTATTGAACTATTTGGGCACGCTTGCGGGGCTTTAGTGCGCCAACATGCCACACCACCTAAACGCCTCTATGTCCCTGCTCGGGCGCCACATGTAAAGAAGATACTGGCCGGGGTAAGACTCTCAGTCTTACCAGGTCCGGCGAGTTACAAGACATTTATAAATTCGATGGGAAAGAGGGTTTAATGGGGAGGGGAAGTGAGTGTTTCGACCCAAACCATACCTCGATCTACTTCTGCACCACCTACACTATCGGGCCGTGGCCTCGTACCAACTATACCCTCGGGTCGTGGCCTCGCCCCAACTACTCTATCGGGCCGTGGCCTCGTACCAACTATACCCTCGGGCCGTGGCGTCAAACCAACTTCACTATCGGGCCGTGGCGTCAAACCAACTTCACTATCGGGCCGTGGCCTCGTACCAACTACACTACCAGACAGCTAACTCGTAATGCCCACTCCTGGGCCATAGTCCCGCACCACAGATTCCCACTTTAGGTTTGGGTGAACATTGGCTAATCCCGATGTTAGAACAAATAATGTTATTAGAGAACAAAAGAATTAGCAAACTTCTTCATTAATCCCAATGTAAGCACTTTTATTCACTTAGTTATTTAATACTATCCTACTGTACTTCCTAAACTAAGGCCCTGCCGCACTGTTTGGAGCCCTAGCGCTCCGCACGGTTGCTGCGGCGGCCGGCATCTTGCATTAACCATTCTTTTAACTAATGCAATGCTTATAAACAATTGCTTATACCCTATAACTATAATTATGAACTGTAGGGTGGCTACTTTAATGACCGCCTATAGGCCCATCGACCTGATAGGGGCCATCGAATTTGGGTGCCAGTCTCGCGGCGAAACCCTCAGCGGCGTTGGACAGTTGGTGCTGCCGTAACAGGACCATCGAGTCCAATGACGGCCGCCACTCTCGTCTCAGCAGGTTGTAATGTATGCCCTGGTCTTTTGATGCACGCTGGAGATTACTGTGGACGATATCAAAAATTTCTTTTAGCCTATCCGCCTTCGTCCTAGGGTCGAGCGCACTAGTTTCGGACCCCGGAGTCATCTGATCGTACAGGGCTGCGTCCAACCGCGGCTCCCTCCCCTGCATCAGGAAAGCGGACTGAATTCTGTCGAGTCCGCCATATTTGGGTTGACCGCTAGCGACATCTCCGACAAGAGCTCGTCCCACGAGCTCTGATGCTCTTTGATAAACTGCGCTATCATGGTCTTCACGGTCCTGTTGATCCTCTTGGGGAAAGTTCTTTTGTAATGTTTTCATCACCATTTCTAGGCGATCTTTGCTAATTTCTTGGACTGTTTCATAGTCACTTAGCTTTTCTATTTTAATGTCGTTAAGATTTACTATTTTTATTGAATTTGTTGTATTTAAAACTCGGACAAATGTTTGTTGATTATTGGAAATAGTATTTCCAATGAATATTCATTTTTCAATTTCTTGATTCGGAATGAAAAAATTGTTTTCTGGCGAAACAATATTTATTTGACGGACTACTTCAGAACGAGCTGGAAGTATTGTGGCATTATTTATTATACCCTTGCAGAGGGTATTATAATTTTGTCGTGAAATGTGTAACGCATAGAAGGAGACATCTCCGACCCCATAAAGTATATATATTCTTGATCAGTATCAACAGCCGAGTTGATATAGCCATGTCCGTCTGTCCGTCTGTCCGTCTGTCTGTTTCTATGCGAACTAGTCTCTCAGTTTTAAAGCTATCTTTATGAAACTTTGCAGAAGTCCCTCTTTCTGTTGCACGCAGCTCATATGTCAAAACCACTATATCATATAGCTGCCATAGGAACGATCGGTCGAAAAGTAGGTTCTTGTATGAAAAACATTTTTGTTTATAAAGTTATCTTTACTAAACTTGGTATTTATTAGTTTTACTACGTTCCCCATATATATGCAAAATCCTATTAAGATCGGACAACTATATCATATAGCTGCCATAGGAACGATCGGTCGAAAATTAAGTTTTTGTATGGAAAATTTTTATGTTTTTCAAGATATCTTGACCAAACTCGGCATTTATTAGTTTTACTACGATCCCCACATATCTGCAAAATCCTATTAAGATCGGACAACTATATCATATAGCTGCCATAGGAACGATCGGTCGAAAATTAAGTTTTTGTATGGAAAATTTTTATGTTTTTCAAGATATCTTGACCAAACTCGGCATTTATTAGTTTTACTACGATCCCCACATATCTGCAAAATCCTATTAAGATCGGACAACTATATCATATAGCTGCCATAGGAACGATCGGTCGAAAATTAAGTTGTTGTATGAAAAACTTTTTTTTTGACAAGGACATGGACGTATGCCAGACAGAAGCAAGCACAAAGTGCTTAGAATTCGTGATAACCGAAAAGGTTCGGCCTGCAAGGGTATTAAATCTTCGGCGTGCCGAAGATAGCCCTTCTTTCTCGTTTATTTATTTATATGTGGTCGACAAAACGAGTGTCTTCCAATTATTCAACACATTATAAATAAAATTAGAAAAATTAAATGCTAAAAGCCTAGATAGAGAACACAAATTTCACCGATGGAGGTGTTTTATTTGCCAGTTCGGCCAGCTGTGCCCCTTTTCACAGCTAATTTTGTCAGTGACGCTATTAGAGCCTACATCTAAAAAGAAGGGTGTAAGTAGGAAAAAGTGTTCTTACGTAAAATTAAAAATAATATTAATTTGCTATATTATTTAAGAATATACCATAAATAGAAGAACAGAAAGGAGGAAGATTGTTAATAAAGTATAGAACTGTATGCTAGATATACAGAGTGTTAAGTAGATAGAATAAAGAGATAGTATTGGGAAAGTAATGGGAAATCACCGACCCGGTGGGGAAAATTTTCAGCCAGTCCGGCTAGCCATGCCCCTGCTCATAGCTGGGAATGGTCAGTGACTTCCCGAAGGTATCCTGAAAGCAACGATTTTATTAGGGGTAGAGAAAGTTCGGTAGAGAAAACGTGATGCAAACTATTGTATTTTTACATAGCACGCGAAAATAATTGTGCATAGTGTAGTCTGTTGTGCACGTCGATAGGAATAAGGGGCGGTAATTTCTGGTTGGTCTAGCCGGAACAGAGAATTGATGACGCCCTAACAGAAAAGGAGAATCGATATCGCCAACAACCAACTTATGTAGAAAGACAACACCGAGAATTGTCCTACGGTTGGTTAACGACGGAAGATTAAGAAGAAGCAGCCTGCTGGAATAGGATGGCAACCGAAGCTTAGGGTCCCAATTTAAACCTCGTAAGGCAAAAAGCAGAAATTGCTTCTGAACAGATTCAAGACGATCCTGGCTATTGTTATACTGCGGAGACCAGTTGCAAGAGCAGTATTCAAGGATAGGGCGAACAAGAGAGATGTACAGAAGTTTCGTTATAAAAGTATCGTTAAACTCTTTAGACCATCGTTTAATGAATCCAAGTACACCTTTTGCCTCATTAACGATTGTATCGAGTTTAGAATCAAAAAGAACGCCTAGATCCTTAACTGTTAGTATACGTTGCAATGGGGTATTGTCGATGGTATAACTGACAAGATAAGGTGTAGTACGATTAAATGTCATAAACATACACTTTGAACAATTCAGATGCAATTGATTGGCCGAGCACCAAATTTGCATAGCTTTCAGATCGTCTTGAAGACTAGAATAATGTAGGGGATTGGTGTATGATAGAATAAGTTTCACGTCGTCCGCATACATGAGTACTCGGGCATGGGATATAAAGTGTAAAGAGTAAAGGTCCAAGATGACTACCTTGAGGAACACCAGAAGTAACGTGAACCTGTTTAGAGGTAGTCAGCCTCAGCATTACTCTTTGGGTCCTACCTTTTAAATAAGAACTAATCCAAAGCAAAAGAGACGGAGGAAACCCTATTCGGTCAAGTTTAAAAAGTAAAATGTCAGTTCAGAGTAAAATGTCAAGGATGTAAATTCTAGCAGATTGGTCGTTGTTGACCGATTCTTTACGAATCCATGTTGAACAGGGGAAACAACTGATTTGCAAAAATGCTGCAAATTCGAAGTGATTATTTTTTCAAATAATTTAGGAATAGCGGACAGTTTTGCAATGCCCCTGTAATTTAGTATATTAGACTTTCCACCTTTCTTGTGGAGAGGAATGATATAAGATTCTTTCCAAAGAGATGGAAAGACAGAAGATTCATGCGATATATTTAAAAGCTTTAGCAATGGATAAACAAGGGAAGAACAACACTCCTTGAGTAGACAACAAGGGATATTGTCAGGCCCAGGAGAGAAAGAAGATTTTAAAGAATTTATAGCTAAAAGGAGAGAGGAATGGGAAATAACAGGGGGATGTATAGAACTAGTGGAAGTAATAGTGTAAGGGTAAGAATTATTATTAGGACAGACTAAAGAGTAAGTTGAAAAAAATTAGCAAATAGGTAAGCAGAATTATAGTCATTGCTAGCTTTATCCATCCCGAGAGAAAAAGATGGCAAACTTGAAGATTTACGCTTCGAGTTTACAAAATTGTAAAACTGTCTTGGATTTAGGGCAAATTGCCTTTTGCAACGAGTTAGATAATTCTCATAGCATCGACTTGGCTATGGAATATATAGCCAAGTCAGTACACGAACCAGACTTCTTAAACTTTTTAAAATATTTAGATTTTATATTTTTTAGATTCCTTAATCTGGGAGTAAACCAAGGTGGCTTTGAAGAGGTAGTCGAAGGAATTGACTTGGGAATACACATATCTAAGAGGGAGTTTAGGGTGTTTTAAAAAAGTTAATAGCAGTATTCATGTCAACCGAGTCATATAAGAAAGACCAATCGGTTGCATAAATAAGCTGATTCAGCAATGAATAATTTCCTTTGCGAAAGCAACGGCGGGGCTTATTGGCTGATGAGCACGAAATGAGAGGATTACAATTGAACCTTGCAACCTCTTAAGTAGGATGATGTACATCCTCAGGAAGAGATAAAGGAGGGGACCTAGACACATTAGAAATAAGGTAGTCGTTAACAAATACAAGATCAAGTGTTCTATTCAAATGATTAGAAATTGAATTGATTTGAAACAACGAAAGGTCAAGCATGCAATCTATAAAGTCATGCTGTGCTGAGGGCACTAGATAATTTTCGGCAGTGAAAAGTGACCAAGAGATGTTCGGCAAATTAAAATCACCCAATACAATAAATAGGTCATTATCACGCACGTGTGAAGAAACTTCTTTAATACAAGAAATATGTTTCATATAAACTTGAATATCAGAAGGAGGAGGAACATAAGAGCATGAAATATAAATATTCCGTGTAGGAAAAGACACCTTGACTGAGACAATCTCAGCGTCAGAAGGCGTACTAAAACAGAAAAGTTCTGACTGAAGAGTGGCTTTAACGGCAATTAATAACCCACCACCCCGACTCGGCCGATCATTTCTATGCAAAATAAAGATATTCGAAAAAACCTCAAAATCAGATATGGTTGAGTTTAACCATGTTTCTGAAAATGCGATTATATCCGATTCGAAGGAAGTGCTGGCCATGAAAAGATTTTTAAGTTTTGAAATAAGACCTCTGACATTCTGATAATGAATAAAGACTTGGTCAGAAGAAGAAGTTAGTTTTTTGGGGCAGAAATGGTACCCTGTATTGAAGGGACTGGAAGGGTGACAGGCTGGTTACGCTTTTTTGGCTTAAACTCGTGGACAATCATATGTGGAGGCCAAAATTTGGGATCACAAATGATTGGGAACATATCATGTGAAACATTTATTTTGAATGATGATATTTCACGAGGAGTTCAGAAATTAAATTTGGTAATTGACACGCTAGCAGAAGATTTGTTAGCAATATAGGCTGCCAATGACTCAGAGGTGGTGTCAGACGAAAGTCGAGACACAAAAACTTGCCTACGAGGAGCAACAACAGTTAACGTAGGAGCTGAAGGGACTGAAGGGAGAGCAGGATTTGGTGGAGCCAAGGAGGCACCATGATTGTTTTTAACAATCTGGGCAAGATTGCGCGCAGGTCTACCTTTGCGGCCAGGAGCTGAGGAGGCTGAGACAGTTTGGCTAACTGGGACAGGTACGGGGTCTAATGGGACTATTACTGGGGATAAAACTGGGGTAATATTTGGGCAGTCGCTCGGAGAAGGCGATAATGACAACATGGGAGATGAATCCAAGTTGCTCGGCAGGGACAACAGAGGCAAAGGTGTCTGGACAGACGGAGAGGGCAACTGCAAAAATTGAGGCTCCAACCGGCGATTGGTTGGAGACTCGAATTTATATTTGCTAAGCAACTCACAACTCGAATCAAAACAACTCGAGAGCTGCTTAGCCACGTTATTTAAGTTTTAAGTATTGATTTCTCACAGAATTATACATTCTGGAGAAATCAATTTGCTTGTCGATGCATTCTGGGCACGACCAACGCAAGCCGCCGCAGCCCTTCTTGGCAATTGCAGCGATCTTGTCGCAATCACGCCCAGTGAGACCTGCACATTTAGCATGCATTATATTCTCACACAGCTAGCAATTAACAAATTGCGGCAATGCAGAATCATCAGCCTGCTTGAACGTGCAAGGTTTCTTACAGCACGACGAAATTACTACCAGCGTTAAAATAATAAGCAAAAGTTGCGAGAGCGCAGAGCAAAACGAAACGCAGTACACAAGAATAGAGCAAGTAAACGCTCAAAAAATAACTATTCGTACACAAACAAATTGTTTGGAGCGAAAAGCAACAGCAAAAATTTGCGAGAGCGCGATGCACAAGAAGAAAATTTCAGCAGCAAACACACGCACAAACAAGTGTTTGCACAGGGGAGCACCAAAGCAAAAGAATCAAAACAGGCAATAACAACAATACGGAACTGACGCTGTGTTTAATAAATGCAATAATTAACAGACTTACGCTGCACAACAGATAACACTTTGCACAAGTTATAAAAGCTTTTTAAATAAAGCACAAAAAATGATAAATTTAAAAAAAAAAAAAAAAAAGGAGGATTTAAGCGCAAAAATATATAAAAATCTTGGAGCACAAGTAAAACACGTCAATCACTCTCAACTGAGAACTTTCTCTTTATTATCACTGAATTGTGTGAATTATTGGTAGTTTTATTGGATAATTTAAATTATTTGGCCGAAGTATTAGAGAAACACATGTTTGTATGAAATCTAATTGGCAATTATATATTTTAAAGAAATCTATACCAATAATACCATCGCTAGGTATTGGAAAATCTTGTCCGACTATATGAAATTCGTGTGGAATGACATATTTTCCTGTAGATAATTCTACGAATACTAAACCTTTAGAAACTACTGAACCTTCACCAATTCCAGATATTTGGGTTGATATGTTTGAATTGATATTTTCAAATATATCAACATTTTCTTTTAATAGAGATATGTCTGCACCCGTATCTAGCAATAGCGTAAATGCTTTGCCTGTTTTTTCATTGTTTATTTTTATAAAAAAACTGAGGTTTAGATTTACTGTCTGTTCTTTTGTATTTTTTTGTGAATATCTTAAGGGGCTTGCTGGTTTTCCGTATTGGTTTGTGTAAATCAGACATTATTGTTGTGGCCTCGATTCGAGTTGCCACGGCCTCTAGAGTCTCCTCTATTTTGGCCTTGTGCCCAATTATAGTTTCTGTTATGACTTTGGTTATTATTTCTGGAACCGTTGATCTGATAATTACGTCTGCCACGATAGTTACCTCGGTTTCCTCTATTATTTCCATATTGTCTTTGACGGAAGTACAATACAGAATTTGCCTGGCCTGTTGCTTCCGTACAACTGTTGACAAATTTTGAAATGGCATCATTCATGGTGTTGAATGTGCCTGCCTGCATGATCAGTTTCACTTTGTCAATTGCGCAATTTTGCGTCATGGCCTTCACTGCTAATGTGAAACTGTATTTGTTGGCTGAGAGCCTGGGTCAGTTTTTTCCACCTCTTGGGTGTATTGATTAGCTGTTTTCCTCTTTTGCTGCAAATTAAGGAGATTCTGCTTTTACAGCTTTGGTTGGTTGATTTATAATGGCAAGAATTGTCTGCTCATTACTTATCAATTGTCTAGCGTGACCCTTCAGTTTAGTCTTTATTAAGCTTACTGCAGTTAGTTCGTGAGTGCAGGTTTTCGGCCTTTCCATCGAACTCTGGTAAGAGTGACGAGGATAATTTTAAAAACTCTACAACTGTCTGAGCCATGTTTACTAATTTTATGTCTTCTATTTGGTCGTCTGTCAAGATTTAATGCCGATGGTAAATAAATCTGGAGATTGTACTTTTCGAGTTAGCTTACCAGATTATCCCTTAGAAGTTGTAAAATGTCTGAAGTTTGGACACTGTGTAAGCTTGTCAGTTTATGCTGCCACTCCTCAAAAAAACTCCTGATTTCATTGTATTCATACACAAGAATCTCAGTGTGTTTAATTATGGTTGGTTGCAAAACTAGTGCGCTCTTATTTAGGCACTTATATGATTTGTCGAAATATGATCTATGCAGCTTTATTTTTTCTACTATTTGGGGCCAGTCCATGTGAACTTCCCCTACTTAAATATTTGTATTTAGGCAGCGGCTTAGACCTTGTCTAAGTCGTTGGCTCGACTCATGTAACGCTTCCTCAGTGATTTTTTATGCAGAAGATAAATCTTCAGAAGGCTGTTTGCTGAGGCTATTACAATAAGTATTATTAGCAGTATGTTTGTTATCTGACGTAGGGTAATGTCGACAAGATTATTCCACACTCCTTTCATGTTCCAAAATAGAGTGTGGAATCTTGTAGACATTTTCCATTTTTAATAAAATTAATTATTGACGAGCATCGGATTCTTGGGCAGACAACAATTGTCTTAGTACGTCTGCATAGGTAGTATTCTAAACAAAAAGCAAGAAAAGCAAGCAAAACAAAAAGCAAGAGTCAATATATCAGTCAGACCATGTAGCGCTGAGTTCCAATTTTGTTGTTGTTTCATACATTGGAGCTTCTGCTCCAATTGTAAACTTTATTAGTTGACTCTTCTAGGTTGAATCATTCGTACAATCTTTTCTTAGGAGCTACTTAGCTAAGACCGCGCGAACTGTGCTGCCAGCGACGCCGGCAGCGGAACGGGTATATTATATACTTACATATGTATGCAACATTGAGAGCCGCGCTGAGAGAGAGTATGTTATGTGCACTTATATATTGTAGTGCGCAGCCGGCTAGCGGGGTCATATTACATATGTATGCTCTTGAAGTGTGCATATGTAAACACTGCAACAAAGTGTTACAGTGTGGCAGTTTTATATATATTAAATACAGTGCATATATATAGATATAGTGATATGTGCGCATATCACAATATAAGGCATATAAAAGGCATATCTTTGAACTTATAAATGTCATGTACAAAATTACATATATGTAAGTAGCCATATTAAACATATAAAAACCGAGTTTTGTATAGATACCATGGATATCAAAAAAGTTGTTCTTACAAGAACTTTATTTTCGTCCGAATTTTAATATGCTAGCAGTATTACATTGAGACTCGATGTTTTTGGATAATTAAAATGATCATAGATATAAAAAAATGCTAATATTGGTCTGCATATCTAAAAAAAAAAAAATAAGTTTTCTTACAAAAAAAATTTTTTTTTGCTAATCTTTTCTGAGGCAAGTATTGGCAAGTATAATATTGTAGTCTGCGATTGATAAGAAATCGCATAAATATGCAGCATAGTAAAATTTATAACTGCCGAGTTTAGTCTAGATTTATTGAAAAACAAGAAAGATATTTGTATAGAAATTTAAATTTTGGCAGATCGTTTCTGTAGATAAGATATTGCATATAAACAAGCAGTAAAAAATCAAAAATCGTTGTCGTCTTTGAAGCTCGTTTTTTGTTTGTGCTCTCCATTTTGTTTTGATTTGAATAACTTTATCTAAAGTATTCCATTATTCTGT
The DNA here is from genome assembly GCA_035045885.1 of Drosophila borealis. Classification (NCBI taxonomy): domain Eukaryota; kingdom Metazoa; phylum Arthropoda; class Insecta; order Diptera; family Drosophilidae; genus Drosophila; species Drosophila borealis. The sequence continues at coordinate 89,312 of JAWNOR010000269.1, read as the reverse complement.
TTGCCTTCTATGTTTATTTTTTCTTTTGTCGCAAGTGCATCGTATAAATATTGTTACTTTGAATTTGTGTTCTCGTGCATTTTTGTTTGTGCGCTTGCGCTATTAGATCTGTGGGTAAGCCGCTTATTGTTGTTTATGTCGCCTCTCTTAGCCTGCAAGATTTTGTGAGCAAGCAAGCAATCTATAAATAAATTACTCTTTCAGGCTCTCGCGCTCTGTCTTCAACTTGTGCTTTGATCTTTTTTACTTTCTGCCACGTGTTGATGTTGTATACGCTATTAATCTAAATAACATTCTTCTTACATTTGGCTGCGTTGTTGCAGTAGAGACCCATAATAATGGCTCATAAAATTGTCTGCTTTAAAAACACTTGCCAAAACCAAATTACAGATAGTCAAGCTAACATACCTAATGTCGTGTATTCTAAATGTGCGGTTACACTGGCCTAGTGAGGGATGCTGTTGCCCAACGAATTGGTTTGCGCTATAGTTGCGACTTGTGTAGGTGAAATGGTGAAATGCAGGCGTTAATGGAATGACTTTACAATTTGATAGCCTAAAACTGTTGGATGAGCCTCCAAGGCCTAAAAAGTCCACTCCTGGTAATTTTACGTTGCCTGATACCCCTCGGCTGCAAATCCGCAGCCCACTACCTCTAGCACACAACAGCTCATCTCTCTTGCTATTCCTGTAGCTGTGAGGTCTGCTGTGGACACTCGCTCTTTCCCGTAATATGTGATATCGATACGAGAAAAACGAGTTGAATTATCCGTCTGGCAAAAATTCAAGCCAAATTCAATTGAAAGGGATATTACATCCTTTAATTAAATGTTCCGCCAGAAATATTAACTAACATTTAGTTTACCCCTATTTTTACTTTAGTTGCTGCGTCAGAAAACTAAATTCTTCTCTCGAGTTTGCCTATTAAAACGTCTTAGATATATACTTGTTAGCCTGTACTTATTGTTTTTGTATTAAAATATCGCTTATACTGAGCCCTTGTTTTAGCCGGACATCTCAGATTATTCAATTTTTACCTTCAAATACACCACTTACAGATATGATCGATAATTAATTTCATGTTTCTATATGCGTCCTCTTTCTAACTTGTCCATTTACCAAAGCCATCTTAACGCTATTAAAGCTTGTTCTTGGTGACTTTAATCTCCCAGGTGTCGATTGGTCATGGCCATTAAATTTAACCTTTCTTTTGCCCTCTTCGTCAAATGAATTTATTGATGGTCTACATGAAATTCAAGATTCAAGAAATAGATCTCTTGATCTTGTTGGATGCGGTCGACAGTGTTGTGCACAGTAATGACCCGCTTACCCGGAATAAGCTGAACGTGTCCGTTGTTTTCAAAAGGCTGATTTTCATAAATTAAATTATCTTATTTTGCAAGTTGACTGGCCCCAACTGTACAATTGTGCAGTCATTGATGTTGCCATTAAACTATTTTATGATACCTTGCACCCGCTTTTTGACATCTATGTTCCTCTTTATGCCCCAGCGAGGTTTAATAGGCCTCACTGGTTCTTAAGGGAACTAATGAGATTAAAAATCGTGATGTCGAGATGTTATAATAAGATTAAGAAATCGTGAAATCAGTCTGATTTCTCCCGCTATGCCGGATTAAAGACATCATCTTTTGCAGATGAGAGCACGAATACTGATCTAGGCATTGCCGATCTGTTCGCAAACTTTTTTCAAACCTTTTCCTTATCAGTTACAGAGGTCGCACTGCATCTTAAATTCTATTATTACGGAAAGTTCGCTTCTCAGCGACCTTAACACAATCAAGCCGGGCCCTGGAGGCGTTCCTGCTTGTGTGCTCAGGTACTGTGCTGCAGCATTATATAAGCCTGTGTTAAAACTTTTTGAATTGTCCGTAAACACTTTATCTTTTCCGACCATTTGGAAAAACATTATCCCACTCCATAAGAAAGGGAGTAAGTGCGATATCGAAAACTATAGAGGTATTTCCAAATTATCCGCTATACCTAAAGTTTTGAGGGAATCATAACATCTCAACTGCAACATTTATGTAGTTATATTATTTCAGCTTCCCAGCATGGGTTCGTGAAACACAGATCTACAACCACTAACTTTCTTCAGTTTACTTCGCTAGTAATCGATGGGTTTAAGAAAGGAATGCAGACTGAAGTCATCTATACTGCTTTCAATAAGACTTTGGACTCTGTCAACCACTCCTTTCTGCTTCACAAATTATACCTTCTCGGCTTCCCAATCAATCTCTTGAACTGGATTTTAGAGTATTTGCGTAACAGAACCCAAAAGGTTGTTTTCAGATATTCGTTTTCTAAACGTATGGTGACTTCCGGTGTTCCTCAAGGTAGTCATCTTGGCCCGCTACTCCTTACTCTTTACATTAATGAACTACCCTCGATACTGTCTCACTTACTAGTATAAATGTATGCTTATGATGTGAAATTATGCCTTGCCTATAAAGATATGGCATCATGCTATCTCTTACAAGCTGACATTGATGCGTTTTAGGCTTGGTGTCTAGCCAACCTCTTAAACTTAAACTGATCCAAATGTAAGATAATGACTTTCTATAGAAGCCCTCCCCAATTGGTTTCTTACATCCTTGACAGATTACTTCTCGAGCGTATCAACAGTACTTGTAATAAAGTTTGTTTGTGGGGAAGGCGTCAAATAAGTAGTCTTTTATAATAATAGTGGCACTTTATTAGGCACTTTAGGCTGCATATAACGAACTATACATTAGAAGTGATTTACATATATTTGGTTGGAGTTATGGAGGTGGAAAGGAGACCACAAGGAGAGTGCTGAGCGCATCTTGGATGGAATTAGTGAGTGAGTCTCTCTCAGTGAGTGAGTCTGTCTCACTGAGTGACTCTCTCACACTGAGTGAGGCTCAGTCAATGCTGTGTTCAGACTAGCAATGAACTGGCATGAACATTCTCTCCCCCCCTGGCAATATGCAGATTGCAAGGATTCCTATTGCGTGCCTGTGCCAGAGAGTATCCATCCAAACTTAGTATTTTGAGCCATCGGCAGACCGCCTTGGCTCGGGAGGATACCTGGTAGGATGATGTCTGGGTAGACGTCGGCGCCGAGTACTAAAGGTACTGGAGATGGACGGAACCAGTCGTTGTCCGCCAAAGCGACGTTGCTAAACGGGTCCTTCATGTCCGCACTGACAGCTCGGGCTGGAGTTATGCAGCTGAGTTGCGGGTCAGCCATTAAGACCACCTCTCGAGACATCTGGATTGTCTTGGAGCGTAGCACGGCTGTGCACGCTCCTTCTGCGCCAATGCGTGTGACGGAAAGGCCATAGGCCCTTGCCACGGTCGCATTAATGCGGCTTACTGAACAACATGGATCGATCAGAGCCCGAGTCTCAAGGGTCTTTTTCCCAGTGTCGAGCAGCACTATGGCAGTGGGCAGTATACTGACCCCCTTATGCTGGAGAAGGGACGTAAGCGACGTCCGTATGATAGCACGTCTCGGGCTTGGGGGTGATGTGCCGCTGGAGGGCGAGGAGCCAGAAGCTCTTCTTGTGGGCCTGTTGTCTGACCGAGAGGGTCGAGCGCTCCGGGGATCCCACATATGGAGTAAGGTGTGGTGGTCCTTTTGCAAATTTTGCACTTGGCTCCACTGCGACATGATTCCCCTGAATGCTGATGAGCCAGGCAGTTGGAGCAATATTTGTTAATTAAAACGGCTCGGAGACGCTTCTCGGGCGTGAGCTTCAAGAAGCGCTGGCACTTGCGTAGCGCATGGATGCCTCTACACACCCGGCATCTAAAAGAGTCCGTTTCTTGGCGTTGAGTGGATGCCTTCGTTGACGGTGCCATGCTGGGTCTCTTCAGAGGAGTGAACTGGAGAATAAGATGTAGGAGAGGTGTTATTATGTGATGGTTTTGTTTGAAAGAGGGATTAGTTGCTTTTAAGGATTAGTCGGTGGTGTTATTTGCCTCAGTAGGAAGGACCAATTTGGCTATTGGCCTTCGGATGACACCACGAGCGGTAAGCACGTCCACTACGCGGACCTTATCATCTGTGCCTGGGCAAGCCAGCTGGACTCAGCCAAGGCGCCATTTATTTATTGGTAGGTTATCTTCCTTGATAACCACCATATCACTGACTTGGAGGTCCCTTGTAGGGAACTGCCATTTGTTTCGCTTATGGAGCTCTTTTAAATACTCATTCTTCCACCGGAAGCAGAATTGCTGGTGGAGCGCTTTGAGTCGCTGCCAGCGGTTAATTATCGAAATAGCGTCTTCTTTGATTACTGGCTCGTTAGTTGCCAGAAGAGGGCCACCAACTAGGAAGTGGCCTGGACTTAGAGCCAATAAATCAGTCGGATCTTCCGACATTGGAGAGATTGGCCTGGAGTTAAGGCAGGCTTCAATCTTGGAGAGGAGAGTCGCGAACTCCTCAAATGTATATTTTGAGGATGTGGTGGATTTGTAGAAGTGGGTCTTAAAGCTTTTGACACCTGCTTCCCACAATCCGCCCATGTGAGGAGCGCCAGGAGGATTGAAATGCCAACACAAGTTTTGATGGCTATGCTTGGATAAGATGAGTTCTTTGGTTGCTTGCAAGAAATCTCTCGAAAGAACGGATGACGCTCCCAAAAATGTTTTCCCATTATCTGAGTACATCTGTTGTGGAAGGCCACGTCTTGCGATAAATCGCGAAAATGCGGCCAGGAATCTCTCCGTGGTTAGATCTGTTGTGGCTTCTAAATGGATTGCTTTCGTGCTGAAACAAACGAAGACACAGACATAACCCTTGGTTATTTTGCATGCTCGACCAATGTAGCTTTTAATATCGAAAGGTCCGGCAAAGTCTACACCCGTATGTGTGAAGGGTCGGGAAAGGTTGATCTCGCCCTTGGGAGCTCGCCCATAAGTTGGGTCTGGAGTCGTCTGCGGTGTATTACACAGACCTTGAAGGAGTTTATGGTAGATTTTACCAGGACCTTGAGCTTTGGGATCCAGTATTTTGCTCTTATGAGGCGCATTACCAACTGATTGCCTCCGTGAAATCAAATGAGGTGGGTAAATCGGACCAGGAGGCGTGAAAAATCACAATTGGCCGGAATGATTATGGGGTGCCGCTCATCATAGCCTAACGAAGTTGACGCTCTCACCTCGTCCACAGGATCGCAGAATACCCCTTTGATCGATGAAAGGGGTTAAATTGCGAATGCGGATTGATCCTTGAATTGGCTTCTTATCGAGCAAACAGTTATACTCCTTAGGATAAGCTTGGCGTTGAGTATACTCGATAAGTCGGAACTGAACTCTCGTAAGTTCTTCATTACGGAGCTCGGCGGGAAAGTGGATCGCTGGATTTCTACAGCGCTGGATAAAGCGACAGACATATGCGATAACTCGCAATGCCTTGTCGAATCTGGAGAATCGTTCCAGAAGGTTATAGGAGGGAAGCTGTGAGACATTGCACTTCACTGCGCGTTTTTCAATCTCTGTCTCAAGTACCGTAACAGGAACTGGCCATTGGTCTTGTGGTAGTTGTAACCATTCCGGTCCATGCCACCACAAAGTGCTGCCCAATAGGTCCCGAGGAGAAACCCCCCGACTGGCTAGGTCAGCTGGGTTATGTTCGGATCGAACATGGGACCATTTGCCATTGGTTGATGTTATCTTGGCTACCCGGTTAGCCCCAAAGGTAGACCATTTGCATGGAGGTTTATCCAACCAGGCAAGAACAATAGTGGAGTCTGTCCAATTGAAATTTTCTCTACTCTGGATGGGGAGCTGAGGAATAAGAGCCGTGGTGAGCTCGGAAAGAAGAACGGCGCCACACAGCTCTCAAGCGTGGTAGTGATACCGTCTTATCTGGCGCGACTCTCGTTTTTGCTGCGAGAAGGTGAGTGGAGATGCATCCGTTGATCTCGACGCGCAAATAAAGTGCAGCACCATATGCGCGCTAGGACGCGTCGCAGAAGCCGTGAAACTGCACCTTTGCCTTTTGCTGAAAATCGACCCATCTTGGAATACGGATCTCTTCGAGAGAGGGATAGTCGGTTAGGAAGTCATGCCAACGTTGAACGAGATCTTCCGGCAGGGAATCATCCCAACCCCAGCTCTTGTAGCCAGATCTCTTGCATGAAAATCTTTGCTCGAACTATCACAGGTGCTAGCCATCCAGCAGGATCGAACAATTTCGCAATCTGTGATAGTACTTCACGTTTCGTGAGCGAGGGCTGAGATACCATTTTGGACGGAGCAAAGAAAAACTGGTCTGTTGTGGCTTGCCATCGAATGCCTAGCGTTTTAGCGACGCTGGCCTCTTCGATTTCTAAGAAATCCGCACACAGTAAGTGGTCCCTTGGTATTCCTTTTAACACTTCCTTTGTGTTGGATGTCCACTTTCTCAGAGGGAACCCGGCTCTGTCGAGTGCCATGCGGAGTTCTCCAACGGCTAAAATTGCTTGTTGCTTCGTGTGTGCCCCTGCTAGAACATCATCGACATACATATAATTTTCAATTATGTCGGATGCGATAGGACATTGTTCTCGTATATCACGAGCAAGTTGATGGAGGACCCGGATTGCGAGGTATGGGGCACAGTTTACCCCAAAGGTAACTGTATTGAGTTCGAAGTCGCAAAGTTCTTCGTTCTCATTGCGAAATAGTATTCGTTGGTAGGGCGTATGTCTTGGATCGACCTGGATTTGCCGATACATCTTAGCTATATCGGCATTGAAAACGTAGCGGTAGAATCGCCACTTTAGTATCTGAATCGTCAGATCGGATTGGAGTACTGGTCCCGTCTGTAAGATATCATTTAGACTTTTGCCATTGGAAGACGGGCTAGAGGCGTTAAACACAACGCGAACCTTTGTTGTGGTGCTGTCGGGCTTAAAAACAGCATGAAGCGGCAAGTAAAAATTATTGGGGTTGCTGTTTGGAGAGACTTGTGTCATATGACCTAAGTCGAAGTACTCCCGAATCACGGAGTCGTACTGCTCTTTCAAAGGAGGGTTTCTTTTTAAACGATTCTCGTTCTTTAGAAACTGAGCTAGTGCGATAGATCTTGAATGTCCTAAGTCTATTTGATTAGGTTCTTGGAAAGGTAGGGTGACGACATATCTGCCATTCTCGTTCCTTGTTGTTGTTCGGATGAAATTACTCTCACAAAAAGAGTCGGAGCTCTTTACCAGTTTGACTGGAATGTCCTCCACCTCCCAAAATTTTGTGAGAATGACGTCTAATTGCTCTTCTTGAGAGACGGATATTCGAGTTGAGAATGACGAGATTGCGGTGGATGCGGTCTTTGAAACTGGGCCTGTTAAAATCCACCCGAAAATAGTTTCCTGGCCCAGCAACGTGCCACATATATTAGGATGGGATCCGCCCCATTAGTATGGACGGTAGAATATCAGCGCCAATCAGCACATCTACCTGCGAACTCTTGTGGAAATTAGGGGGATCGAACATGATGGTAGATTCCCTGCCAAATGTGGTAGGACGTAGGCTGATGCCTCGATTTGGATACGAGGCTTGGAAGGAGAGCCAATATTAAAATGGCAGAGCTTGCGAGGCTGGGCTGCAACAGCTTGATTTAGTCCCGATACTTGTGCCTGTACGGATTTGTACGGCAGCTTTATCAGGTGAAAGAGTCGCTCGGAAATAAATGTTGCCTCCGATCCCGAGTCGATCAGTGCACGAGCTGTATAATTTACACCCAAATGGCGAACATATATAATAGCCGTGCTTAGGAGAACACCGTGGGTGTTAATTGCAACATAATTGTGAACATTCGTTTGTTGGGATGGAGTGGACTGTATGGATTGATTGGAGGGAGCTGTTGCTTGTGGCATGGAGACTACCGTAGGGCTCAATTGTGGAGGGTCACTACGATGCAAGAGCGTATTGTGACGACCCTTGCACGTAAAACAATTGTGAGCACTTGTGCAATCCCTTAACTGATGACCCCTAGCGAAACAGTTCAAACATAGTTTTTGCTGTTTGATGTAAGTTGCCCGTTCGCTGACGGGCATTTGGAGAAATCATGGGCCCAGACGGATAGGGTGATTCTCCCTTGAGCATAATTTGCAGGCTTGCGGCTTGTTAGCGACCTTATTCTCAAATGAGTTAAGCCTTTTTGTGGTAGGAGGTTCTGTTCGAACAATTCTGGAGTGCGCTGGAGTATTTGCGCTTGGCTTAAGCTCTTCTATCGCTTCTAGAATGCGATAGCGTTCTAAGAGAAAAGCGTTCATCTCAAGCCAAGATGAGATGTCGTTTTTTCTGGAGGTGGACTGTTCCCATAAAGAGAGTGTTAATTTGGGTAATTTGGAGGAACATAGGAACACGAGGATACAGTCCCAGTTTTCTATGTTGATGTCGGATAGCTCCAGAGCTGTTAAGCAACCTTGAATGGTGCTCTGAAGTTCCTTAATTTCCGTTCCAGACTCTAGGGAGATTGGCTGCAGGTTGAAAAGAATCTTGAGCTGGCTGTTGACTAACAATTTTCGGTTCTCAAAACGCTCAGTCAGATTGGCCCAGGCTGATCGGAAGCCATCGTTAGTCAAAGGTGACTTCGATACAATCGCCTGAGCCTCACCGCTGGTTTTCGCATTGAGATGGAATAATTTCTCGACCTCTGATAACCTAGGATTATTTATGTAAATTGCGGTAAAGAGGTCTCGAAATGTGGGCCAACGTATGTAATCTCCGCTGAAGATTTCTGTGTCGCAAGGAGGTAAGCGACACCCGGTGGGAACATATGTCGGAATGGTGGACTGAGCGGATGGTCTATTTTGGGCGTTAGCGGTATCGATTTGCTCACTAAGTTTAGCGGCGCATCTCTCATATACCATGTAACAATAGTCGTACTTGGACTGCATAACTGAAATGGTTTCCATTGAACCGGTTTCCGAGATTATTGTTGAGCCGATCTCGTACTCTTTTTCAACCTTGTCCCACAAGGCTCGCACTTGGTCCCGACGGACCTGGCACGTATAGAGAGACGGGTCAGAGCCTCCAGGAGTGTTTATTTTTGCCTCAAACTGACTTAGCCGATCAGTGACCGAAATAAACTTGATTAAGGCCGCGTCTGTCATATTTTGGTCCGTTTTGGTATTAGCTCGCGTGGAAATCGGACTAGATCTTGTGCTAATGGTTGCCTTAGTGCGTCCGACTGCAGTGGTCAGGGATGCTTCGCTTTTAGCTTTGGATGGCGGGCGACTTTTTTTATCAGTGGACTTGGCCTCGAACTAAGAGGTGCCTTAACAGTTCCCCTTGGCGTGGACGCGGATGATTCGCTTTTTGTCCGGGACGATGTTTCCCTTTCGACTCTAAGAGCTGCTGTTGGAGACGGAGAAGTTCTGGAGGTGCTTGCGGACGGAACTGCTAATTGATGCTTTGTTTCTTCCCCTTTGCCAGTTTGCATACTAGGCGGAAGCGATTGGGTAAGAAAACAAAGGTGCTCGCTTCTAGTAGTAGAGGTGGCGATGCTTAAACCAAAGAAACACTGGAATGCCGATACAGGTGAATAATCGAGTTTATTATTCGATTGATATTTAATTAATAAATTTATTTGATTTGGTAATTTAAATAAATACGATTATTTATTAAACAAGGGAAATAATAATAAAGAATTTCGATGCTCGTTTCGATAATTTTATTATTATATTAGTCTATGAATACGGTAACGGCTGGTTTATTTTTACTTTTTTGTGGTACTCATAAAATACCCACTATTGTGGCTGAGTACACACCTCTGACAAATGGAGAACTTCGAAGTTAATGTGTAGTGTTTTTGTTTATTTACAATAAATTAGTAGTATTATTAATCTATTAATTATGATTGTTGTGTTTTTATTGGTGCGTCTCGGAAAAAGAGTAATTGTATGGGAATGTGTGCAATTGCATAAAAACGTGTAATTGGAGTACGGATCGGCAGCTGTTTATTTTTACATATGCGTGTGGTGTGTACATGCGCACATACGCCGGTTGTAATTGCAATGTGTTATAATTGTAATATGTGCTGTGATATTTCTGCTATTGTGTATTGGGCACTTAAAAATATTATATGTGGACTCGCATAGTACATATGATTTTTTGGATTTATTTATCGGATGTGTGTACTATGTGGTTGCACAAATATATTTGGTTGCACTATGCAATAAATCATAAGTTTAGAAATTGAACTGGAGTTTGTATTTATGTTTATTAAATAATAATGTTAAATATAGTGTCTATTCAAAATGCATATGGGCAATAATATTCGGATTGAATATATGTATGTACGTATGTATGTGTGTACAATACGTGCTGGTGAACCTGGTGTATGTTTGTGTGTCGGACCAAGAACATAAATTAACAATATTAATTAGGAAACAATATTGTGAAACAACTTGTCGGATTAAATGCGGACACGTTATTAATTTTTTTATAGTTAGGAAAGTGCACGAGTGCGTACGTACATATGTACATACAAAAAATGTTGAAGTGGATTTGTTTTGTAGTTGGAAGTAACTACCACAAAATTTAACTAGACTGTTTTTAGTTTTGATCGGATAATTTATATATATTTGTATATATATATATATAATATATATATAATCAGAAAATTGCCAATCACTTTTCTTAAAGAGAAAAATATGGCGGAAAAATATGGCGGATATTGCCGAATATATATATAAAGGAAATTTTGTATTTACTTATCTTTGCCAAAAAACTTGTGTAGGGGCGAACGGTTTATATAAATCCGGCTCGAAGGACCAATGTTTGTGGGGGGTGGCGTCAAATAAGTAGTCTTTTATAATAATAGTGGCACTTTATTAGGCACTTTCGGCTGCATATAACGAACTATACATTAGAAGTGATTTACATATATTTGGTTGGAGTTATGGAGGTGGAAAGGAGACCACAAGGAGAGTGCTGAGCGCATCTTGGATGGAATTAGTGAGTGAGTCTCTCTCAGTGAGTGAGTCTGTCTCACTGAGTGACTCTCTCACACTGAGTGAGGCTCAGTCAATGCTGTGTTCAGACTAGCAATGGAGTGGCATGAACAAAGTTAATGATCTAGGTGTCATTCATGAATTAAATTCGACTCTCATGTTAAGACCGTGGTCAATAAGGCCTGAAGGTTTTGGGTTTCATCAAGCGATGGTCGCAGGAGTTTGACGATCTGTACACCACAAGGACTCTTTATAAATCTGTGGCTCAACCTATATGTCTCCTGTATATGGTCACCACTCTATTCCATCAAGACTGAATTGAATCTGTACAGACAAGCCAATTAAATTTCTTTATCCCTACTAGACTAACACGTAATTTAACACCCTAATCGCTTTAATTTTGGCAAATTAACTATGCCTTGCATGAACCGTGATGATTATAACAAGCATTATTGAGATTTTGCTCGGAGTCTGCTCTCCCTTGTATAAAATCTTCTATTCTACACTATTTAGCAAGTAGATAGTCTAAGCATATTGTCTTAGTTTGAATTCGTTTTGTACTTCGCGAATCGTGTCGTACGGATCCCCTCGGTCGGTTGGGCGGGAGGTGGGATACAGAACAATATATAGGGACTCGAGAGAAGACAAAAAAAGAGAGGATAGTGACATTTTTAAATGCTGCGTTTAGTTCAGATATCTTGAAAAGCATCCGACTTACAAAAACTTAAATTTTGGCTGATCGTTCCTAATGCAATTGTCTAACATAGTGTCCGTAGAGTCCGCTGTTGATATCATATTGCATATACACTAGTCGGCATATTTATTTTGACACAGCTTATAGTTATCTATTAGTCTCTTTTGCTAAGAACCGTTTCATTGAACGAATCGAAAATGATGATCAAAGTGAAGTGCACATTAATATCTATAAAAAATTCGAAATATTTTGACTATTACCTATTGTTATTTCTTTCTGATGAGAAGAACGCCATCAGAAAACGACTTTTGCAGCGGCATAAGTATTTTGACATCGCCAAAAGGCGAAAATGATTTCCGCATTTTTAAGAAAAGTTGGATTGGAAATACTAGATTTGTCACCCCAAAGTACAGATTGGAACATTATTGAAAATGTGTGGTCGCTAATAAATCGAAAAAGAACCACCGATCTGACTAGGACAAGGGACGAAACGATCACTGAGGTCACAAAGCTTAGTTGATACCCTTCCGAACCCCCTCCAAAAGGTCCTAGATACCTAAGGAGGATGTATTTTTCATTAATTTAAGTTAAAATTTAATTAGATAAACAAAATTATATCTATTTTTAAAAAATCAATATTAAAAATGAATAAATGGTATAATTATATACAAACATTATAGCACACTAAAATAAAAAAACAATAATTGTTGTCTCTTAAAATAGGTCAGAATTGAATCAGAAACTGATACATCGCTATGACAAAATATAAATGCCGACTAATGTATGTAAGGAGTATTTTTGACATATAAATGTTATATTAGAAAATCCATATATGTTAACAGCCTTGTAAAACTTATAAACACCGAGTGTGGTATAGATACCTTCGATATCACAAAAATTGTTCTTACAAGAACTTAGTTTTAGAATTTTGAACCACTGTTATTCAAGTGACATATTCACAACAACAGAATTTTGAACCGCTGTAATTCAGAAGCTGCATTGCATGGCATAACCCAATGTGTGTTGACAAATTGAATAGTCATAACAATAGCATGCCTTCTGCAGTTGAATTCAAATAACGCTAACATCAGCAAAAATCATAAGAGCAGAATGCCTTCTGCAACCAAGCTCACATATTGTCAACAATGATTTATAAACAAAAACTGACCAACAGAAAGGCGCTAGCATAAACAAGCTGCAGCTGCTGTCCCTTTGCAAAAAGTCACGCACTCCAATTATTATTAAGCTTTAAATATAGCGTAAGTCAATTTTTGTACTTCAGTCTTAATCCAGATATTCAACATAATAAACTGATACAAATTCACTCTCGTGAAATAAAGTCTTTTTATTCAAACTTATAAATACGTTATTGGCGCAGCCGGTAGGAAAGCATTTTGTGAAAAGAAATTAATTCAAGTTCGTGGGTGATTCGATCAATTAAAGAGAGGCTTATCCATATAACTGGTGTCTTCTCTGATCAACATGTGTTATTGCGCACAGTATTACAACTAAATCGAATATATTTTAACACCAAAATTCGCTATCCGCAAAAGAACTTAACGTGTCAAAACAATTAAAGCAATGTATAAATCAAATTCGGTCGTTGCAACACAAAGTGAATTTCGTGACACAAACTGAATACCTAAAATTATTAAAAAATGGAGAAACCAGAAGGCTCTCATGTGGCTGCACTTGCAGCAATGAATAAATTAAACGACCAAAATTTAAACCAATTGCTTCAACAAATACGTAACGTTTATCAGAAGGATGGATTACCTGCTTCAACTGTACTCTACTCACAATGAACGAAAACAATGCATCATATTCGGGGCGATTGAGCTCCAGATATCCGGAGATGACCAGAAGGTTCCTAGAATGCTGCAAATCAACAACTGGTCCCAACTGGACTATAAAAAAAAATGGACTATATAATACCAATTATCAAGTTAATTTACGTAAATTTTGTAGTGAGGTAGAGGCTAAGATAATAATTATAACTGACAAGTTAGAATTAAAAGGGAATTTGGATAATTCCAGATTTTATACAAACGCTATGCATAACACTGTAAAAAACTTAATAAATAAAAAATTACCAGATATACTCTTTATGTCACTCGCAAAACATGATATATCCACTATTTCAAAATTAAATAAAGTAGCTAAAATGGAGGGCTACTATGAGGAAAATTATTATAACAATAATAAAAAACAAAATACTAACAATGCTATTAATTATACAGGAAATACTAAACCTCAATTTACCCCAAGTTACATAACTAACAATAATCAAAGCCACAATTTTTCACTTCACCCTCCGAACAACCAAACTTATTTTAATCAAAATAAGCAACTAGCTCAAGAATTTAAGCAGAATTTACAACAAGCACAAATAAATAACCCCAATAATAAAAACAATAATAAAAAACAAAATACTAACAATGCTATTAATTATACAGGAAATACTAAACCTCAATTTACCCCAAGTTACATAACTAACAATAATCAAAGCCACAATTTTTCACTTCACCCTCCGAACAACCAAACTTATTTTAACCAAAATAAGCAACTAGCTCAAGAATTTAAGCAGAATTTACAACAAGCACAAATAAATAACCCCAAATAAAATATTTCTCAAGGTATATATATACCAAATCAATCTTACAAGCGTATACGAGAAAATACTAGTGGTTCGCAAAAAATGCAGGTTGATGAAAATTATCAACAATCAGAAAATTATCAGGGTAACTATGTACAAGAAGAGTATAGTTGTCAAACCAAACAAATTGGAGGAGTTTCAGAATAATGAAATAAAAGACGAAAATTTTCCAATTGTAACCTCGGAACTAGCCAGTACATAGAAATTAAAATTAATAACAGACGCTACAGATGTCTCATTGACACTGGGTCGTCAATAAATATGATGACGGAAAACTTTCTTAATATACCAGTTTATACAAGACCTACTTCGATTAGAACCATGGCAGGGATATCAAAACTAAACCATTATGTATTTACTGCACCTAATAAACTCTTTAGGCAAGATCAGATATTTTACATACATGACAATTACATACATGATTTTTCACCTCATTATGATATACTTTTAGGCAGAAATTTATTAAAGGCAAACAACGCCATAATTGACTACGCTCATGACAGAATAATAATTAGCGTGAGATCGTTCAATCAGAAGAAATTAGTTTGTGATCCAAATTCAGAAAAAAATATCAAAGCATATTTAAAACCAGAAAGTTATACACAAGAAATTAATTACGCAATAAATAATGAAATAACATCGGGACAAGATTACCGAGTTGATCATCTAAACGATGAAGAAAAAACAAAACTATTAAAATTACTGAAAAATTTCATCGACATCCAATATCGAGAAGGTGACAATTTGACCTTCACGAGCATTGTTAAGCACGAAATTACCCTTTCGCTTTCGAACAAGAACTCGAAAAGCAAATTAAAGATATGTTAACCCAAGGTATTATTCGGCATAGCCAGTCGCCTTATTGTAGTCCCTTATAGATAGTACCAAAAAAGGCAGACGCCTCAGGAAAGGCAAAATTTAGATTAGTGGTTGCTTACAGAGGATTGAACGACATTACAATCAATGATAAATTCCCCATTCCAAACATGGACGAGATTTTGGGAAAATTAGGAAGATATTCATACTTTACAACAATAGATTTAGCAAAAGGTTTCTGTCAGATTGAGATAGACAAGAAATCAATTAATAAAACAGCATTTTCTACCAAATACGGACATTACGAGTATACTCGAATGCCATTTGGACTTAAAAATGCACCAGCAGATTTCAAAGGTGCATGAATCACGTTCTTCGTGATTTAATTAACAAGCATTCTCTTGTTTATTTGGACGACATTATTGTCTTCTCCACATCACTTGAAGAACATTTAAATTCAATAAATAAAGTTTTTGAAAAATTAAGACAGGCAAATTTGAAACTTGAATTAGATAGGTGCGAGTTTTTAAAAAAGCAAACAGAAATATTTATATTTATTAAAAACTTAAATTACCTAAATGATATATTTATATATTACTAGCGGGTATAACCCGGTCTTGCCCGTGGCACGTATGTTATAAAATCAATGTTGTCAAACAAATTTGAAAAGATTTTGAAACTGATCGGACGGTTAACAAATAACTTTCATACATACGTTTTCCGCCAATTCACCACTGTCGCGAGTGGAATTTCCCAAATCGCGGAAATACGTATTTATTAAGTTCTTATGTAGAGCTTTGAAAATAAGTTTGAAGCAAATCGGACACAACTTAAAACTTCGCCCAAAAAATCTTTAAATCACATTCCCCCGAAGAAGTTTGAATTCTGCGAAAAGTGTGAAACACGTATCAAATGATTTTTCTTGTAGATCACTGGAAATGAATTTGAGCGCGAAACGTCACCCACCAAATCTTTGACCTCCATTTCAACCAAGGGGGAACGGGTTTTCCTAAAAGTGTGAAACACCCCTCAAATGAATTTGAACAAAGATCTTTGAAAATACGTTTGAGGCCGATCCGATGGTAAGCAAAAAAGTTACATACAAACGTTATTCGCGATTTTTCCATTCTTGCGGGTGGAATTTCCCGAAACCCCGTCTTAACGTGCACCTACATCACATAAGGTAGCTACAGTGAAAATTTCAGCTTCCTAGCTCTTACGGTTTTGGCTGTACGTTGATCACCAATCAGTCAGTCAGTCAGTCAGGACAAACAGTTATATATATAGAGATATTCTAATTTTTTTTGTTTACTGTGGAGACCAATTTTGCTTAAAATTAAAAAAAAAACTTAGTCATATTTCTGCAAGGGTAATTCCTCGTCGGCCAAGCACACACACTTACACACTTTTCTATATGGATGGAAGCATTTATACGCTTGTGTGTTGGTTGCCTGCCTGCCTGCCCGATGCTAATTTGACCAAATTTGAAGTTTTTGGCATTTCTGAATTTCGAGCTCTACACACAGACACACACACACAAAAATGTATGCGAATGAGCCGATCAAGGGTTTGTCGTGAGACAGAGATATTTTAATCAATGGGTGCGTAAATTTGGGCGACGGTGGGGTTGTGGCCTCGTAAGGCACAAATGTGTGAACAGGCAACGAAAACAGGTGAACCCCACTTGTCGCGCGTTTGCACTTTGATATGGACATTGTAAACATTTTGGGTTAAAGGGTATTATAGCAGGCAATAAACACTAAAATAGTCGCGGACATCCGGGGCTCAGTCGTTAACGATTTATCGGTATCCGATCATTCCGCTATTTGACATGTTATTGCATTGTAAAGTTAGTGATGGAAGTTAAAAGGGGACTCATCCAAATATTTAACAACATGGGAAAACCTATATCTCTGAAGACAGATAGGGACAGTGCTTCATGAGTCTTGCCCTGAAACAATAGTTGAATAACGAAAAAGTTGAAATTCAAATAACAACAAGTACAAGACTTCATAGGACAATTAATGAAAAAATGCGCTTTATAAATACTGACAATCACGAAGAAAATAGACTCATGGAAATTGAGGTAATTTTATACACTTATAATCATAAGCTAAAACATAACTCTAGTGGCAGAACTCCAGCTGACATTTTCATTTACACATTATAATACCCTAATTATAATACCCAAATTATAAAAGAGGTCAGAATAATCTTAATAAAAACCAAAATGATTTCGAAGTAAATACAATGTTTTGGAAAGCACCCATAATTCACGGTAAATTACATAACCCTTACAAACCCACTGGGAAAATAGAACAGATTGATGAAGATCCTTTTGAGGAGACTAACAGAGGACGAAAAATTAAGCATTATAAAACAAATTACCAAAAACAAAATAAATTAAATAAGAGAAAATATTTACAGGAAGACGAAATTCCAAAACAGGACATACAACTTTCATTTTTCCAGCAATAATGATGTCAACACTATTACCAGAAAGTAATAACCAGTTTATAGATATTAACCCTATTAAATCAAATAATGGATACTTACTCTTTAATATATGCATGATAGACAAACCCGATAATTACATACACCATTGTCTCACAATAAATTTAACAAAGACAGAAGACACATATGACAAATTAATGTTACAAACAAACAAATATAAAGATAGATAGATACAAATTCAATATTTGACAGAAAAGTTGCAAAGAGAAATAAACGGTATCCGAATAGTAAAAACAAGTAAGAGAGGATAACTTAATTTCGTAGAAACAACATACAAATACTTATTTGGAACTTTAGATAACAAGGATAAGGAGGAACTTGAAGAAAAAATGAATTCAATAGCTCAAAATAGTATTCAAATAAAAGAACTCAACCATGTAATTGAAGCGGTCAATTAAGGAACACAAATAATAAACAAAGAAAGAGAAGAAAGAAAAGAATTTAAAGTACTGGAACTACTTGCATTCAACTTACAACAATTCACAGAATATATTAAAGATTTAGAAATGGAAATGCTACTAGATTGGGAATTTTTAATCGAAAATTATTAATACACGACTATCTCACAAACGTTAATTCCGAAAATCAACTTAACATAAAAACATTTACTTGGCTCAGATCAGATACGAATGAAATTTTAATTTTTCTCACACATTCCTAGAAAATAAATAAAACCCCATTATACGAAATTCTACCCTACCCGGACGATAATAAAAATATTTTACAAGACGAAACACAATACAAATACTACTCACAAAATAATAATTTATACAACAAGGTTAAGAAAAAATGAACTATTAACCCATGCATATTAGGTATAATAAACAAACTAACACTAGTTGCAGATTATCAAAAACCCATCTAATAACACAAACTACAATCCAAATAAACTTATAACATGGAACTTACCCAAAATCACATTGAATCCAAACTGTATTAAAAATGATATCTTAATTGAGGGAAATAACATAATAAAAATTCATAATTGCTCAGCAATACTCAATGAGATATCTATAAGCAATTTGAACTCAGACTACACACAGAGTATATACGTAAGAAATAATAAAACAAAAGAAATAATTTTCGAAAATATTAAAGAAATGAAAATATTCCAAATTATAATAATTACAGTATTTGTAATCATCATATTAATCATAATAATGTATCTAGCATATAAGTTTAAAAATATACCCAAACAAATATTTATTAAGAAACTAAATGTTATTGAACAGCCAGCTACACAACTCCCAGTTGAACTTGAAATTGAAAATGAACAAGAAAATTTAAATATGTTACCAAAATTGTATCCTAGCATTTAAAGAGTATTTTTTATTACTTACCTTTTTCATATGCCCTACACGTGCGAGGACACGCTTTATTTTTAGAGGGAAGGAGTGACGTATTCACAACAGAATTTTGAACCACTGTTATTCATGTGACATATTCACAACAACAGAATTTTTAACCACTGTTATTCATAAGATGCATTGCATGGCATAACCCACTGTGTGTTTACAAATTAAATAATCATAACAGTAGCATGCCAATCTCACATATTGTCAACAATCATTTATAAACAAAAAACTGACCAACAGAAAGGCGCTAGCATAAACAAGCTGCAGCTGCTGTCCCTTTGTCACGTACTCCAATTATTATTCAGCTTTAAATATAGCGTAAGTCAATTTTTGTACTTCAGTCTTAATCCAGATATTCAACATAATAAACTGATAAAATTCACTCTTGTGAAAGAAAGTCTTTTTATTCAAACTTATAACTACGTTTTTATATATACATATAATTTTGTAAAATTGAAGCATAGAAGCATAGCCTGTAAAGCTTAGCGAAACAATAGGTAGGAATCTGTAAAAACAATAATTATCTTATGTATGAGGATAACAAAATAAGTAAAATAGATTTTGTAACTCGAAATAAGAAATAATAAGATATTGTAACGAAATAATATGGCATAAAATACTCTATAAACTTAGAAAACATACCCAAAATGGGTTTAATAGATACTTACACAGTGGACTCCACTGCAAACGTAATAAATTTTCGTTGAAAAAACAGTAATGCACAGTATGCAAGATTATGAAGGAAAAATAAAATTTATTAATTTATTAATTCTGCGAAAAGTGTGAAACACGTTTCAAATGATTTTTCTTATAGATCACTGGAAATGAATTTGAGCGCGAAACGTCACCCACCAAATCTTTGACCTCCATTTCAACCAAGGGGGAACGGGTTTTCCTAAAAGTGTGAAACACCCCTCAAATGAATTTGAACAAAGATCTTTGAAAATAAGTTTGAGGCCGATCCGATGGTAAACAAAAAGTTACATACAAACGTTTTTCGCGATTTTTCCATTCTTGCGGGTGGAATTTCCCGAAACCCCGTCTTAACGTGCACCTACATCACATAAGGTAACTACAGTGAAAATTTCAGCTTCCTAGCTCTTACGATTTTGGCTGTACGTTGATCACCAATCAGTCAGTCAGCCAGTCAGTCAGGACAAACAGTTATATATATAGAGATATTCTAATTTTTTTGTTTACTGTAGGGACCAATTTTGATTAAAATTAAAAAAAAAAACTAAGTCATATTTCTGCAAGGGTAATTCCTCGTTGGCCAAAAATTTAAAATGTTCAATTTTTTCGACTTGCTACTTGTGCACACGCACACTCTTTCGAGTGAGCAGTTGGGTGACATTATTAAAGGGTTTGGCCTGTTCATGTGCAAAACTCCTATTTTCCATGCATGTTGTAAGGGCAAGGGTACCTGAACGTTGGCATGTGTGCATAATAACTTTTTGGGCTTGACAAGCACACACACTTACACACTTTTCTATATGGATGGAAGCATTTATTCGCTTGTGTGCGTGTTGGTTGCCTGCCTGCCTGCCCGATGCAAATTTGACCAAATTTGAAGTTTTTGGCATTTCTGAATTTCGAGCTCTACACACAGACACACACACACAAAAATGTATGCGAATGAGCCGATCAAGGGTTTGTCGTGAGACAGAGATATTTTAATCAATGGGTGCGTAAATTTGGGCGACGGTGGGGTTGTGGGCTTCGTAAGGTACAAATGTGTGAACAGGCAACGAAAACAGGTGAACCCCACTTGTCGCGCGTTTGCACTTTGATATGGACATTGTAAACATTTTGGGTTAAAGGGTATTATAGCAGGCAATAAACACTAAAATAGTCGCGGACATCCATGGGGCTCAGTCGTTAACGATTTATCGGTATCCGATCATTCCGCTATTTGACATGTCTATGCATTGTATAGTTAGTGATGGAAGTTAAAAGGGGACTCATCCAAATATTTAACAACATGGGAAAACCTATATCTCTGAAGACAGATAGGGACAGTGCTTCATGAGTCTTGCCCTGAAACAATAGTTGAATAACGAAAAAGTTGAAATTCAAATAACAACAAGTACAAGACTTCATAGGACAATTAATGAAAAAATGCGCTTTATAAATACTGACAATCACGAAGAAAATAGACTCATGGAAATTGAGGTAATTTTATACACTTATAATCATAAGCTAAAACATAACTCTAGTGGCAGAACTCCAGCTGACATTTTCATTTACACATTATAATACCTCAATTATAATACCCAAATTATAAAAGAGGTCAGAATAATCTTAATAAAAACCAAAATGATTTCGAAGTAAATACAATGTTTTGGAAAGCACCCATAATTCACGGTAAATTACATAACCCTTACAAACCCACTGGGAAAATAGAACAGATTGATGAAGATCCTTTGAGGAGACTAACAGAGGACGAAAAATTAAGCATTATAAAACAAATTACCAAAAACAAAATAAATTAAATAAGAGAAAATATTTACAGGAAGACGAAATTCCAAAACAGGACATACAACTTTCATTTTTCCAGCACTAATGATGTCAACACTATTACCAGAAAGTAATAACCAGTTTATAGATATTAACCCTATTAAATCAAATAATGGATACTTTACTTTTTAATATATGCATGATAGACAAACCCGATAATTACATACACCATTGTCTCACAATAAATTTAACAAAGACAGAAGACACATATGACAAATTAATGTTACAAACAAACAAATATAAAGATAGATAGATACAAATTCAATATTTGACAGAAAAGTTGCAAAGAGAAATAAACGGTATCCGAATAGTAAAAAACAAGTAAGAGAGGATAACTTAATTTCGTAGAAACAACATACAAATACTTATTTGGAACTTTAGATAACAAGGATAAGGAGGAACTTGAAGAAAAAATGAATTCAATAGCTCAAAATAGTATTCAAATAAAAGAACTCAACCATGTAATTGAAGCGGTCAATTAAGGAACACAAATAATAAACAAAGAAAGAGAAGAAAGAAAAGAATTTAAAGTACTGGAACTACTTGCATTCAACTTACAACAATTCACAGAATATATTAAAGATTTAGAAATGGAAATGCTACTAGATTGGGAATTTTTAATCGAAAATTATTAATACACGACTATCTCTACAAACGTTAATTCCGAAAATCAACTTAACATAAAAACATTTACTTGGCTCAGATCAGATACGAATGAAATTTTAATTTTTCTCACACATTCCTAGAAAATAAATAAAACCCCATTATACGAAATTCTACCCTACCCGGACGATAATAAAAATATTTTACAAGACGAAACACAATACAAATACTACTCACAAAATAATAATTTATACAACAAGGTTAAGAAAAATGAACTATTAACCCATGCATATTAGGTATAATAAAACAAACTAACACTAGTTGCAGATTTTCAAAAACCCATCTAATAACACAAACTACACCAAATAAACTTATAACATGGAACTTACCCAAAATCACATTGAATCCAAACTGTATTAAAAATGATATCTTAATTGAGGAAATAACATAATAAAAATTCATAATTGCTCAGCAATACTCAATGAGATATCTATAAGCAATTTGAACTCAGACTACACACAGAGTATATACGTAAGAAATAATAAAACAAAAGAAATAATTTTCGAAAATATTAAAGAAATGAAAATATTCCAAATTATAATAATTACAGTATTTGTAATCATCATATTAATCATAATAATGTATCTAGCATATAAGTTTAAAAATATACCCAAACAAATATTTATTAAGAAACTAAATGTTATTGAACAGCCAGCTACACAACTCCCAGTTGAACTTGAAATTGAAAATGAACAAGAAAATTTAAATATGTTACCAAAATTGTATCCTAGCATTTAAAGAGTATTTTTTATTATACTTACCTTTTTCATATGCCCTACACGTGTGAGGACACGCTTTATTTTTAGAGGGAAGGAGTGACGTATTCACAACAGAATTTTGAACCACTGTTATTCATGTGACATATTCACAACAACAGAATTTTTAACCACTGTTATTCATAAGATGCATTGCATGGCATAACCCACTGTGTGTTTACAAATTAAATAATCATAACAGTAGCATGCCAATCTCACATATTGTCAACAATCATTTATAAACAAAAAACTGACCAACAGAAAGGCGCTAGCATAAACAAGCTGCAGCTGCTGTCCCTTTGTCACGTACTCCAATTATTATTTAGCTTTAAATATAGCGTAAGTCAATTTTTGTACTTCAGTCTTAATCCAGGTATTCAACATAATAAACTGATAAAATTCACTCTTGTGAAAGAAAGTCTTTTTATTCAAACTTATAACTACGTTTTTATATATATATATAATTTTGTAAAATTGAAGCATAGAAGCATAGCCTGTAAAGCTTAGCGAAACAATAGGTAGGAATCTGTAAAAACAATAATTATCTTATGTATGAGGATAACAAAATAAGTAAAATAGATTTTGTAACTCGAAATAAGAAATAATAAGATATTGTAACGAAATAATATGGCATAAAATACTCTATAAACTTAGAAAACATACCCAAAATAGGTTTAATAGATACTTACACAGTGGACTCCACTGCAAACGTAATAAATTTTCGTTGAAAAAACAGTAATGCACAGTATGCAAGATTATGAAGGAAAAATAAAATTTATTAATTCTTTTCCAAACTTAAGATTCATGTAATATAATATGTTTTGCTTTGGTGGCTGATAGTAGACATACGACTGGAATGGTAAAAAAAGCTTTGGTGGCTGAGAGCAGACATACGGTCGCAAAGGGTTAATTTTAATGATAATTATCATGTGTACAAATATGTTTTATAAAATTAATAAATTGCACAACAAACGCCTTAAAAAGAAATATGTAAGGATGTCAAATGATCTGGATAAAATCATCATGTTATATTATATATATGTATATCCACTTTTAAAAATGTTAAATGTACTTTAGCAAGAGATATCGGCCATACTAAAGCGACCTTTATATAATTAAAAAAAATTTGTCTAAATGCATCAATATTTCTGAATGTTTAAAATGAACACCACAGAACTAATAGCAGTAGTTTATGTTAAAGCTTCCATACAAGGCAGAATCAAAGATTTTGTAGTATTCATAAATACAAAAAATACAAACTGAACCAATAATATAATGAATAAAATTATTCAGCAATTAAATTCCCATTATGGAATGGAAAGAAATCCGTACCATTTTAATCGAAATCAAAAACCAATTTGACAAATCTCACAACTGTATAAGTCAAAATAGTTCTTTTCAGACTGAAACAATTAACAAACATGCCATAATACTATTAGAATGCTTTTTGAAGCACGAACACTAGTACATGAAAACAGAGAGTGTATAAGAGTGTATGTATATGTGTGTAATTATGTGGTTGCCGTTGGTGTGTCCAAGACTGCTGCTTTGACGTCTCAAGTGGTCGCTGATGTTGATGTTTCTGCATCCTGTTGAAACGCTGACATTGGTATTCTGTGCAATGTAGCACAATGTACTCTGCTCTATGTGGTCATCGTCTTGTATGTAGATACAAATGTGTCTATGTACTTATTTGGCGGTTTTGTATACGGTGTTACTGCAATGTACTTATTTACTGTTTCTTGGTGGCTCCGTGGGTGGTGTGACTGCTAAGATAACTCCTCCTCCCCTTCCTCTCCTTCTTCTATAGTGTTGTTTACTTTTACTTCCTTGTAAAGTGGTATCGTAGTTCTGATGTTTTCTAGTTTAGTTTCCATGTTTTCAAATATTTGGTCTTTAATAACAATGTTGCAATCTTTTGTAGTGTGTATATGCCTTAAAAGAACACACTATATGCAAATATAAAGTATGCGGCACTTTGTTACAGACAATAAAAATTATACATTAAACAATCCTAGAGCCACTTTATATATTGGCTCTGGCTCATATTACGCAGCGCGGTTCACCAGCCGCTATAGCTGACTGCAGCTTACGCTGCTTATCCCACGCTCGGTCTGACCGCATTTCTTGAGCAACATATATATGCTCACACAGGCATATGCAAGCTACTCACTCTCCCTCTCTTTGTAGCTGTTAACCGATAACAGCATAAGTAAATATATACATATATCCATAGGCTAAGCGCAAAACTTTAATGACAAATAAATTCATTATTAACATGAAAGCGAAATAGCACTGACGTGCTACTGCTTTAAATATAAACATGTCAAAGGACTACAAACTACATTTCTACATATTACATGGTGTTCACGATTCCTTGCCTGGAGGAAGTTGAACATAAGAAAACACTTAACTTCAACGGCGCGGGATAACAAAGTCAACAACAAGAACGTCAACAACAGCAACAGCGGCAGCAACTACGTCGATGGAAATTAACACGGCGGTGGAAAATAAAATATTCTGAGTTAGTAAGGTGTTCACAAAAGTGTGTCGCAAATGTCCATACGCATCACATTAGATGGGTATAGGGCATGAAGATTTACAGACAGTGTCCCGGCCGTTCATCAAAATCAAATTGAAAAGAAAAAACCAAGAATACGAGGCGGCATACAGCTGCGTATAAAAAAAAGCAAAGCTGAGATATGCAAGCTATTATATAATAGCAATAAGCCCCCGACCGGGAAATTCAAATAGACTAGCAAAGCGACTTAAAGCACACGTAATACCTTCTCCTCAATATATCAAAATCATAAATAATACTTAAAAAATTTTCATCGCAAGACAAAAAACAGCTGCCCAAACTAACAGCTGCCCAGAAGACTGCGAGAGACCAATTTTCACTCCCGCCTGTGCGATGACCTGCACCGGCAAGGCTGACCGCAACCAGGCAGCCAAATAATACGGAGGAGATAAACTATAAAATTCAATTTAAAATTAAAAAATTGGTATACACTACGTATATATACAAACAAACCAAAAAGCCCTACTGCCCATATTCAAAAAAAAAATTTAACAAATTGTACATTGGCCGCAAACGTTATTAATTACGGTAAAGTAATAGATCATAGGGACAATTTAGAAGACATTGCTATCTTATTACTTATAATGACCATGGTATCCATTATTTCGTTAGCTTTAAAAGTTTATGCAATGCATAGCAAAAGAATAAAGAAGAAAAAAGATAGACAGAATATAAATATGTACTACAAATGTAAAAATTAAATTGTAAAATGAGATATAAAAACGAGAAAGAAGGGCTATCTTCGGCACGCCGAAGATTTAATACCCTTGCAGGGCGAACCTTTTCGGTTATCACGAATTCTAAGCACTCTTGTGCTTGCTTCTATTGGCTTACGTCCATGTCCTTGTCAAAAAAAAAAAGTTTTTCATACAATTTAATTTTCGACCGATCGTTCCTATGGCAGCTATATGATATAGTTGTCCGATCTTAATAGGATTTTGCAGATATATGGGGAGCGTAGTAAAACTAATAAATACCGAGTTTGGTCAAGATATCTTGAGAAACATTAAAATTTTCCATACAAAAACTTAATTTTTACCGATCGTTCCTATGGCAGCTATATGATATAGTTGTCCGATCTTTAAAGGATTTTGCATGTAAATGAGGGGCGTAGTAAAAATAATAATTACCGAGTTTGGTCAAGATATCTTGCAAAAACATAAAAATTTACCATACAAATACTTAATTTTTGACCGATCGTTCCTATGGCAGCTATATGATATAGTTGTCCGATCTTAATAGGATTTCGCATATATATGGGTAGCGTAGTAAAACTAATAAATACCGATTTTGGTCAAGATATCTTGAAAAACATAAAAATTTTCCAAACAAAAACTTAATTTTCGACCATACGTTCCTATGGCAGCTATATGATCTAGTTGCCCGATTTTAATAGAATTTTGCATATATATGGGGAGCTTAGTTAAACTAACAAATACCGAGTTTGGTCAAGATATCTGGAGAACCATAAAAATTTTCCATACAAAAACTTAATTTTTGATTGATCGTTCCTATGGCAGCTATATGATACAGTTGTCTGATCTTTATAGGATTATGCATGTTAATGGGGAGCGTAGTAAAAATAATAATTACCGAGTTTGGTCAAGATATCTTGAAAAACATAAAAATGTTCCTTACAAACACTTAATTTTCGACCGATCGTTCCTATGGCAGCTATATGATATAGTTGACCGATCTTAATAGGATTTAGCATATATATGGGGAGCGTAGTAAAACTAATAAATACCGAGTTTGATCAAGATATCTTGAAAAACATAAAAATATTCCATACAAAAACTTAATTTTCGACCGATCGTTCCTATGGCAGCTATATGATATAGTTGCCCGATCTTATAAGAATTTTGCATATATATGGGGAGCTTAGTTAAACTAATAAATACTGAGTTTGGTCAAGATATCTTGGAACACATAAAAATGTTCCATACAAAAACTTAATTTTCGACCGATCGTTCCCATGGCAGCTATATGATATAGTTGTCCGATCTTAATAAGATTTTGCATATATATAGGGAGCGTAGTAAACCTTATAAATACCGTTTAGTTTAGTCAAGAAATCTTTATTAACAAAAATGTTTTTCATACAAGAACCTTCTTTTCGACCGATCGTTCCTATGGCAGCTATATGATGTAGTGGTCCGATCCAGCTGGTTTTGATATATGAACTGCGTGCAACAGAAAGAGAGAATTCTGCAAAGTTTCATAAAGATAGCTTTAAAACTGAAAGACTAGTTCGCATAGAAACAGACAGACGGATAGACGGACATGGCTATATCAACTCGGCTGTTGATACTGATCAAGAATATATATACTTTACGGGGTCGGAGATGTCTCCTATGCGTTACACATTTCACGACAAAATAATAATACCCTCTGCAAGGGTATAAAAATATAAGTGAACAACATTGTACTTAAAATGAAGAATAAGGCATGAAAGAATAATAATGTAAGAAAAATAATAAAACTGACAGAATTAGAATCAATTAATAGGCTCACATATAGAGATGAGCCAGATTTTCGTACTCGCGCACTAAAAGTACTGCGATTACATAGCGAATTCATCACAGTCTATGAATTCGAACAAGAATAAATAGAAAACATGGCACAAACACTAGTAGAACTTCTTAAATAAGCCTCAACACTTGTACCTGAGTTCGATGGAAAGGCTGAGAATCTACAAAGTTTCTAAGACGCATTGAATCTAATTGATTCCCTAAAAGGCGCGCATTGAGCAGTAGCAACTCAATTTAATAAAGACTAAGCTGAAAGGGCAATGCAAGAAATCTAAAAAGCGGTGAACAAACAATTGTTCAAATAATTGCCAAATGAACAGCCAAATTCAGCGAAATTACTAAATCTACAATAAAGAAATAAAACAGCCAACCAATTGATTCAAGAAGTAGAAAAGTTGACAAAGTCTCTGGAAGGAGCTTATGTCAACGATGGCTTATCATCAGATCTAGCCACTAAGTACAGCACAACGCTGGCTGTCAAGGCAAGGACTAACAACTGTTCCATTGATAAGGTTAAACTTATCATGCAGGCTGGCACATTCAGTGACATGAATGAGCCCATGTCGAAATTTGTCAATAGTTGCACAGACGCAACAGGAGATTGGAACACTGTCCTGTTCTATCAGCAACAACATAACAGGGGTAACCGTGGAAATTAAAGTGGAAGAGGTAATAAACACAAAAATGCTTATCGCCACTACAATAACAATGATAAAGGTCGAGGCTGATATAGAGGAAACTCTATATACAGACAGATCAATATATAATTCCACATAATCTCCATATAGTAGATCTGCATTTCGCAATACCATGCGACGGAATAATAGGGACTGATTTTATAAAAAAATTTAATTGTCAATTAGAATTTAAACCAACAGAAGATTGGTTTATAATTAGACCTAATAACTTAAATTTTCCGATTTATGTTCCGATAACATACGGTTCTGGTAAAACCTCAATATTATATATAGCCTCAAGGTGTACTAATTCCAAAACCAGAAAATTCAAGCTGGTATTTAAGTTGCAATTACCATTGCAACATCTCAAAACACATTTGTCCGACTTCTAAATACAACCAATACTGATCAATTATTTGATATAAATGACTTAGAATATGAATTACTTTCAAACTACAATGTAATTCAAACAAACACGAAAACCAGAGGACAATGTCATATCGCAATTATCTAAACATTTTCAACCACAATTCAAATCACAGTTATCAAAGCTATGCAAGAAATATACAGACATATTCGGACTTGAAACCAAATCTAGATTGAAGGTGATGAGCCAGTTTACATAAAAAATTCTAGAAATCCTCATAGCCAATTACAAGAAATTCAAGCTCAAGTACAGAAGTTAATTGACTACAAAATAGTCGAACCTTCTGTATCAGGATATAATAGCCCGCTTTTGCTAGTTCCAAAAAATCTAGATTCCGATAAGAAAAAAAAAGAAAACAAAAAGCTGTTAGCTGATAAGTTCCCACTACCTACGATTGATGATAGATCAACTAGGTAGAGCGAAATATTTTTCATGCCTTGACTTAATGTCAGGTTTGCACCAAATTGAACTCGACAATGATTCAAGAGATAGAACGTCTTTTTCGACGAGCAATGGCTCCTATCGCTTCACGCGATTACCATTTAAAATAGCTCCGAATTCATTTTAGAGAATGGTGACTATTGCATTTTCTGGACTAGAACCGTCTCAAGCATTCCTTTATATGGATGATCTAAGTCATTGGTTGTTCCGTAAAACATATGCTTAAAAACCTAACTGACGTTTTTGACAAATGCAGGAAATACAACCTGAAACTACATCCTGAAAAATGTTCATTTTTTATGCATGAAGTCACATTTTTGGGACACAGATGCACAGATAAAGGAATATTGCCAGATGCCAAAAAAAACCATGTCATTCAAAATTTCCCAGTTCCCTATGACGCAGATAGCGCTAGACGATTCATTGGATTCTGTAATTACTACAGACGATTTATTAAAAATTTTGCTGACTATTCAATGGACATAACTAGATTATGTAAGAAAAACATTCCATTCGAATGGACCGATGACTGCCAAAATGGATTTATACATTTAAAATCTCAGCTAATAGAACCAACTCTGTTACAATATCCAGACATCAGCAAAGAATTTTGCATAACAACAGATGCGAGTAAGCAAGCGTGTGGTGCTGTTTTAACTCAAACCACAATGGCCACCAACTTCCAGTTGTATAAGCATCTAGATCATTTACAAAAGGTGAAAGTAACAAGAGCACAACTGAACAAGAATTTGAAGCTATTCACTGGGCCTTAACACATTTTAGACCCTATATTTACGGTAATCATATCATCGTCAAAACAGATTACAGACCACTCACCTATTTTCAATGATTAACCCGAGCTCAAAATTTAGACGTATGAGACTTGAATTGGAGGAATATAATTTCACAGTAAAATATCAAAGGGTAAAGATAATTATTTAGCTGATGAGTTATCAAGGATAACCATCAAAGAATTAAAAGATTTACAAGTTAAACTCCTGAAAGTCACTACCATGTTTATCGTTCCTATATGGCAGCTATATGATATAATTGTCCGATCTTAATAGGATTTTGCATATATATGGGGAGCGTAGTAAAACTAATAAATACCGAGTTTAGTCAGGAAATCTTTATAAACAAAAATGTTTTTCATAAAAATACCTTCTTTTCGACCGATCGTTCCTATGGCAGCTATATGATATAGTGGTCCGATCCAGCTGGTTTTGACATATGAACTGCGTGCAACAGAAAGAGAGAATTCTGCAAAGTTTCATAAAGATAGCTTTAAAACTGAGAGACTAGTTCGCATAGAAACAGACAGACGGACAGACGGATAGACGGACATGGCTATATCAACTCGGCTGTTGATACTGATCAAGAATACATATACTTTACGGGGTTGGAGATGTCTCCTTCTATGCGTGACACATTTCACGACAAAACTATAATATAAAAATAATATATAGTATAAAAATATAAGTGAACAACAATGTACTTTGAATGAAGAATAAGGCATGAAAGAATAATAATGTAAGAAAAATAATAAAACTGACAGAATTAGAATCAATTAATAGGCTCACATATAGAGATGAGCCAGATTTTCGTACCTCGCGCACTAAAAGTACTGCGATTACATAGCGAATTCATCACAGTCTATGAATTCGAACAAGAATAAATAGAAAACATGGCACAAACACTAGTAGAACTTCTTAAATAAGCCTCAACACTTGTACCTGAGTTCGATGGAAAGGCTGAGAATCTACAAAGTTTCTAAGACGCATTGAATCTAATTGATTCCCTAAAAGGCGCGCATTGAGCAGTAGCAATCAATTTAATAAAGACTAAGCTGAAAGGGCAATGCAAGAAATCTAAAAAGCGGTGAACAAACAATTGTTCAAATAATTGCCAAATGAACAGCCAAATTCAGCGAAATTACTAAATCTACAATAAAGAAATAAAACAGCCAACCAATTGATTCAAGAAGTAGAAAAGTTGACAAAGTCTCTGGAAGGAGCTTATGTCAACGATGGCTTATCATCAGATCTAGCCACTAAGTACAGCACAACGCTGGCTGTCAAGGCAAGGACTAACAACTGTTCCATTGATAAGGTGGACAACACTGGTCCGCGTTGACAAGTGAATGCCAAAAACGTGCTTTTCGCATAGCGAATTTGTTTATATTTAATTAAATGCCGCTAATCTACTCTCAACGAGAACGGTTAACTCGTGCATAGACAAAGCAAGTGTTGATCTATCGTGCAACCCACATAAGTGTGCTAAAATAGCACAAACCGTAAATTTCGGACGCTGCCACGTGCAGTGTCGGCAGTTTGACAACAACAAAACACACGTGTAGTGCGACAAGACTGCACTCGCTGCCCGTTTGGGCAAAACATTACCCCTCTCTCTGCGCGCAGCCGCACAAGAGGGGCAATAAACGCCGCGCTTATCAGCTAAGTAACACAAATCAAATTGAAATGGATGATAACCTTTTTTCTAACTCTCAGCTTAGTAATAAGCAGATTGATTACGAACTAATGCGCCAAGTAGCTGGGAAAACACCGTTGGAGATCAGGACAGAGTTTTTTAACCGCCTTTTATGTACTGATACTCAGAACATCAGCACAGTAACCACAACACTCACATTTACTAGTGCTACTAGTAAGCCTACATACACCACGGCAACTGCGGCAACTGCTGCAATTAGCAGTATGAGCCCTGGCGGAAGCATGGATAACCATGGAGCTTGTGGCACCCAACCCTCCTCAGACATTGCCGCTCCTACACTCAGTGGAGCTGCTTCAAAATTGGTGGCAGACCAAAAAAAATTGAAAAATAAGAGGAAGAAATCTTTATCTTTATCTTTATTTAGATTTGAAGCTGGTCTTACCCTCAGCATCAACTAGCATGGCAAACTCTAGCAACAGGTTTGCCTTGCTAGACATGGATATGGACATGAAAGTTACCAGTGGAAGACATGTTGACGAAAGTTCTAGAGTTACAAATGAAGGTCCTACTGGAGCTTCTGAGGCTGCTCATCAGAATATTACTAATGATAGCACTGATGCAAGTGACACAGCCAACAACCCACAACACAACGTATCCAATACGAACATTCATCTTAACAATACCCCAAAGCCACCGCAAATAGTTGTGAGTATTGCTGACCTTAATGATCTTTTTGAACTCATTATGGAGGTCACTAGCCTAGATAACGTGGCAGTCAAATTCAGCCAAGGAGAAACAGCCAGAATATTTCCCAAAGACAGTGACACTTACAGAGCTATTGTTAAGCATTTTGATGGTATTGGTATTGAGTTTCATACATACCAATTGAAGGAAGAGAAACCCTACAGAATTGTAGTTAGGGGGCTTCACCATAGCACTTTTAGCCACGAAATTATTTCCAATTTTAAAAGAAATGGATTCGATGCTCTGCAGGTACATAACCCAAGATCAAGGATTAACAAAGACGAAAAGCTCAATGTATTCTTCATTAATATTAGGCCATGCGCTAAAATTAATGAAATTTATGATATCAAAACACTTTGCCGACAAAAAGTGAGTCTGGAAAGGATGCGCAAAACATCTGAAATTGCCCAATGCACACGATGCCAGGAATACGGTCACACAGCCAAATACTGCCGTCGTCATCCCAATTGTGCACGATGTGGTGAAGATCATCTCACCAAGCTATGCGCACGTTCCCAAGATGAACAGCCTACCTGTATCCACTGTAATGGGAATCATATGGCAAGCTATAAAGGATGCCAGTGGTACCAGGAGTGTCTTAGACGATCAATGGGCTCTGCAATGAAGCAACAGTCTTCCACGTTGCCTTCCAGACAGATCAGCAGGGATAAAAATCAAGCAAAGCAGATACAACCGCAACGGAAACAGCAGCAGCAACAACCAACTCGACAGCAACAAACACAAAAAATTTCTAACAATTCAAGCGTCAATAATGGAGGCATGTCCTATGCCTCAATAGCAAGAAACGGCAACCAACCTGCCCAGCGCCGTCTACATGATCTTCAAGCGCAACTACCAAAAGAAAATATTATGCAGCAGCAGCATCCAGTTGACGTTCAGTCACTATTGGAACAACAGCAACAGCAATTTTTGAAATGGCAACAACAGCTGCAAATACAGCAGCAGCAACAATTCCTCTTATGGCTTCAGGAGCAGCGAAGGGAACAACAACAACAAAACAAGCAAAACAGTCAACGACTAGAACGCCTCGAGAAAATGGTTCATGAAATGGCGAACATGATAAAGCAGTGGACTGGGGATACATCGACTCGCCAGCTCTATAAAAACGCCTCAGCCTCACAATGAATTCACTCAAGATCCTTATCTGGAATGTCAATGGCATTGCAGGAAAAGCCAGAGAAGTTGAGCTCTTCGCGCACAACAACAACGTCGATATTCTCCTCTTAAATGAGATCAGACTAAACCGAGGGGTAACAGTCAATATATTCGGGTATACCTTCTATCCAGCTTACAAGCCAGCAAGTCACAATCACGGCGGCGGAGGAGCGGCGGTATTCGTGAGGAGTTCTCTCCGCCATTTTCCACAAAAGGTCATTGAAACGCGAACCGTACAAATGTCATATATGCATAAATGCCATATACTGTCCACCAAGGAACAGAATTGAAGAGAGGCACTTCAGTGACATACTCGCTTCTTGCGGCCAAAGGTATTTGATTGGTGGAGACTGGAATGCGCGACATTGGCTGTGGGGAGATACCTACAATTCACTCAGGGGCCGGGAACTAGCCGAAGCCATTACAGCCAAAAGAGCTAAAATTCTTGCAAGAGGATCACCAATCTTGCATTGATTTCGCATTATACCATGGTATACTGGATTCTCAAGCAAATATCTGCCAAAGCTGGGACTTGGACTCTGACCATATAGCCCTTGTTGTAAATTTGCAAACAGATGGTTCCACTGTCAGGCCAACCCCTCGGTTAATCACCAACCGTACTGACATCATGGCTTTCAGACAACATCTTGAATCCTCCATTCAATTAAATTCGACTCTGGACTCTGGAGAAGACATTGAGAACGCGGTAGATTTTCTAACAGAAAATATACATAGAGCTGCTACTGCCACAACCCCACCCAATCCTAGAGTCACGCCCCATTAGTTATGGCATTGTTCTCACGAGGGAAGCTAAAGATCTAATTAGAACAAAGAGGCGCCTCCGAAGAAGGGCAATTCGATCTCAAGATCCTTGGGACCGAATTTTATGGAATCGAGCAGCAAAACAGCTACGTCTCCTCTTAAGGGAACTCAGAAGTGATTTCTTCGAGCAAAAACTGGCTTCCATGGACTACACCGTCGATGCAAACTACTCTCTATGGAAATGCACAAAATCGCTTCAACGACAACCCTTTAGACAGGTTCCTGTCCGATGTCCTGGTGGCGAACTTGCAAAAAACGAAAGGGAACAGGCTAATGCTTTCGGAAACCATCTAGAGGCTCGTTTCGCTCCTTACGACTTTGCTACGATAGAGCAGACTAGGGAGACCCATCAGAATCTCCAGACCCCCTGCCTATTGATCCTATAAGGCTTGAAGAAATAACTGAAGCGATCCAGTTATTGCCGAAATATAAGACTCCGGGTATCGATAGGATTTGTAATGCTACGTTGAAAGCCCTGCCTACAAGAGCGCCCCTCTATATTGTATTAATTTTTAATGCTATTATCAGGCTCCAAGTGTTCCCAAAGCAATGGAAATTAGCAGCGATTCTGATGATTCACAAGCCAGGAAAACCAGAGGTTGATCCTGAGTCGTATCGGCCAATAAGTCTCTTACCCTCCCTGTCTAAATTATGGGAGAGGACTATTGCCAATCGGATTACTGCCATAATAAGCCAATGTTATATCTTGCCGGATCACCAATTCGGCTTTCGTGAGGGACACGGCACTGTGGAACAGGTCCATAGATTGGTGAAACACATCATGCAGGCTTTTGACGACCTAGAGTTCTCCAACGCTGTCTTCATTGACATGCAACAAGCGTTCGACAAGGTGTGGCACGATGGATTACTGTGCAAAATAAAAACCTTTACCTGCACCGTTCTATGGTTTTTAAGGTCATATCTGGAAGGACGAGAGTTCAAGGTCAAGGTAAGGGACACATACTCGTCCACTTATACTATGCGAGCAGGAGTGCCGCAGGGCAGTGTTCTTGGTCCTTCAGATATACCCAGCCCCACCTCTCAACATATGGAAGCTCCCTCTAAGGCTATTATTGCGACATATGCTGATGACATCGCAGTCATTTATAATTCCAAAAGTCGCGTAGAAGCAAGTAATGGACGACAGGGATATCTTGATAATCTCGCAGCTTGGTGCAAACGATGGAATTTGAAGGTTAACCCGCTCAAAACAATAAACCCATGTTTCACTCTCAAAAGGCTGATGCATACCCCTTCAATCCAGCTAGAGGGAGTTACCCTGGAGCAGCCGTCACAAGCCAAGTATCTCGGCATCACCTTGGACAAGCGCCTTACCTTTGGACCACACCTCAAAGCTACGGTAAAAAAATGTCGTCACAGATTGCAACAACTGCGGTGGCTCAACAACAAAAGAAGCACCTTGCCGCTTAGATGCAAAAGAGCTGTATACGTGCACTGTATTTTGCCAATATGGCTTTATGGAGTGCAGATTTGGGGGATCGCAGCCAAATCCAATTATAAACGTATACAGGTATTGCAAAATCGGGTACTACGTCAGATAACGAACTGTCCCTGGTACGTACGCGGCTCCACGCTCCATAAAGACCTCAAACTGCATACAGTCGAGGAACAGATTGGAAGGCACACAAGCAGATACAGCGAAAGATTGCTGAGACACCGTTCCCTGCTCGCAAGAGGACTACTCCCTGCCCGACCTTTAAGGCGACTTAAACGGCAAGGTTTTGCCAGCACGATTGGGCGACAGTAAGACTACCTGCATCTAAAATCTTCATACAGCGGTATGGGGTTCGGTTTTTAATTACATTTGCCATCCATGGTGTTAAGGTACTAAATTATGACTGTACAGGTTCTACACTTAATAGAAATAAAAAAATAAAAAATAAAAAAAATTCATACCCGGGTTCGATGGACAGGCAAAGAATTTCAAAGACGCATTAAATCTACTTGATTCCCTAAAGGCAGGCATGAAACACTGGCAATCAACTAAGCTGAAGGGTCATGCCAGAAATTTAATAAAATAAATGACAAATTAACAGCCACAGTCAAGGGAGATGTAATTTCAGCGGAATTACTAAATCTACAACAAAAAAATAAGACAGCCAACCAATATGTACAAGAAATAGAAAAGTTGACAAAGTCTCTGGAAGGAGCCTATATCAGCGATGGCTTATCATTAGATCAAGCCACTAAGTACAGCCCAACGCTGGCTGTCAAGGCAATGACTAACAACTGTACCATTGATAAGGTAAAACTTATCATGCAGGCTGGCACATTCAGTGACATGAATGAGCCCATGTCGAAATTTGTCAATAGTTGCACAGACGCAACAGGAGATTCGAACACTGTCCTGTTCTATCAGCAACAACATAACAGGGGTAACCGTGGAAATTAAAGTGGAAGAGGTAATAAACACAAAAATGCTTATCGCCACTACAATAACAATGATAGAGGTCGAGGCTGATATAGAAGAAACTCTAGATACAGACAGATCAATATATAATTCCACATAATCTCCATATAGTAGATCTGCATTTCGCAATACCATGCGACGGAATAATAGGGACTGATTTTATAAAAAAATTTAATTGTCAATTAGAATTTAAACCAACAGAAGATTGGTTTATAATTAGACCTAATAACTTAAATTTTCCGATTTATGTTCCGATAACATACGGTTCTGGTAAAACCTCAATATTATATATAGCCTCAAGGTGTACTAATTCCAAACCCGAAAATTCAAGCTGGTATTTAAGTTGCAATTACCATTGCAACATCTCAAAACACATTTGTCCGACTTCTAAATACAACCAATACTGATCAATTATTTGATATAAATGACTTAGAATATGAATTACTTTCAAACTACAATGTAATTCAAACAAACACGAAAAACCAGAGGACAATGTCATATCGCAATTATCTAAACATTTTCAACCACAATTCAAATCACAGTTATCAAAGCTATGCAAGAAATATACAGACATATTCGGACTTGAAACCAAATCTAGATTGAAGGTGATGAGCCAGTTTACATAAAAAATTCTAGAAGTCATAGCCAATTACAAGAAATTCAAGCTCAAGTACAGAAGTTAATTGACTACAAAATAGTCGAACCTTCTGTATCAGGATATAATAGCCCGCTTTTGCTAGTTCCAAAAAAATCCAGATTCCGATAAGAAAACAAAAAGCTGTTAGCTGATAAGTTCCCACTACCTACGAGTGATGATATTGTAGATCAACTAGGTAGAGTGAAATATTTTTCATGCCTTGACTTAATGTCAGGTTTGCACCAAATTGAACTCGACAATGATTCAAGAGATATAACGTCGATGAGCAATGGCTCCTATCGCTTCACGCGATTACCATTTAAAATAGCTCCGAATTCATTTTAGAGAATGGTGACTATTGCATTTTCTGGACTAGAACCGTCTCAAGCATTCCTTTATATGGATGATCTAATAGTCATTGGTTGTTCCGAAAAACATATGCTTAACAAATGCAGGAAATACAACCTGAAACTACATCCTGAAAAATGTTCATTTTTTATGCATGAAGTCACATTTTTGGGACACAGATGCACAGATAAAGGAATATTGCCAGATGCCAAAAAATACGATGTCATTCAAAATTTCCCAGTTCCCTATGACGCAGATAGCGCTAGACGATTCATTGGATTCTGTAATTACTACAGACGATTTATTAAAAATTTTGCTGACTATTCAATGGACATAACTAGATTATGTAAGAAAAACATTCCATTCGAATGGACCGATGACTGCCAAAATGGATTTATACATTTAAAATCTCAGCTAATAGAACCAACTCTGTTACAATATCCAGACATCAGCAAAGAATTTTGCATAACAACAGATGCGAGTAAGCAAGCGTGTGGTGCTGTTTTAACTCAAACCACAATGGCCACCAACTTCCAGTTGTATAAGCATCTAGATCATTTACAAAAGGTGAAAGTAACAAGAGCACAACTGAACAAGAATTTGAAGCTATTCACTGGGCCTTAACACATTTTAGACCCTATATTTACGGTAATCATATCATCGTCAAAACAGATTACAGACCACTCACCTATTTTCAATGAATAACCCGAGCTCAAAATTTAGACGTATGAGACTTGAATTGGAGGAATATAATTTCACAGTAAAATATCTAAGGGTAAAGATAATTATTTAGCTGATGAGTTATCAAGGATAACCATCAAAGAATTAAAAGATTTACAAGTTAAACTCCTGAAAGTCACTACCATGTTTATCGTTCCTATATGGCAGCTATATGATATAATTGTCCGATCTTAATAGGATTTTGCATATATATAGGGAGCGTAGTTAAACTAATAAATACCGAGTTTAGTCAAGAAATCTTTATAAACAAAAATGTTTTTCATACAAGAACCTTCTTTTCGACCGATCGTTCCTATGGCAGCT
This sequence comes from Drosophila borealis, assembly GCA_035045885.1. Classification (NCBI taxonomy): domain Eukaryota; kingdom Metazoa; phylum Arthropoda; class Insecta; order Diptera; family Drosophilidae; genus Drosophila; species Drosophila borealis. Next base: position 50,108 of record JAWNOR010000269.1, on the reverse strand, counting down.
ATATGATATAGTGGTCCGATCCAGCTGGTTTTGACATATGAACTGCGTGCAACAGAAAGAGAGAATTCTGCAAAGTTTCATAAAGATAGCTTTAAAACTGAGAGATAAAGTTTTATTAGGAAACGACACAGGCAATAAATTAGTACCAGTTTATTTAGGCCCCTATATGAAGTAATAGGAATAGAAGATAGGGATAAAATTACAATAAAAGATAAAATAGGTAAACAACAGAAAGTTCATAGGGATAGGTTACAAATTTTTACTTTATAATCATTTTAGTGTGGCCATGCATAAGAATATTCATATTATTATTCTTACTTTTATTCTTATTATTAATAAATTGAATAATATTTTTAAATGTTTACATTCTAAATTTAAAAAAATTAAATATATATAGATAATTAAGTCTTACACGTTTAATTACTTTAAAAAAATATATTTCAATTCTTTATTTTCACTAACGGCTACTTCTTAAAATGAGTACATTCAGATTTGCCTCCCGAATATTAACTAACTCATCTATCTGTTGCGGTCGCTTAGCAAACTTCGTTTTGAGAGAGCTTGAGTCAAAATTGAGTGAAGTTTGAGCTGCGTCAGCAATTATGCGTGGGATAGTACTCTGATGGGAACATTGACAGTGGCGTGATATTTATGGTGAATTGTTTATGTCTACCAAAGGGGGACAGTTTGATCTTGACCAATGTCGATGTTATCACCAGGCTTTTTGTTTACAGTATTGGACATGTTTGTACTTATACTTATGCTTGTGTGCTAAGTTATGTTAAAGGGTGGGTGCGACTATGGATATGTCACTCCCCCAACCATTAGAAAAGTGCCTGTCCTCAGGTGTTTAAGTTTGGGTAAAGTGTAATATTTTCTTCTTTTTACAATTGGTGTATGTAATATTTTTGTAGGTGTTTCTTCTACTATTGGTTTTTATACCCTTGCAGAGGGTATTATAATTTTGTCGTGAAATGTGTAACGCATAGAAGGAGACATCTCCGACCCCATAAAGTATATATATTCTTGATCAGTATAAACAGCCGAGTTGATATAGCCATGTCCGTCTGTCCGTCTGTCTGTTTCTATGCGAACTAGTCTCTCAGTTTCAAAGTTATCTTTATGAAACTTTGCAGAATTCTTTCTTTCTGTTGCACGCAGTTCATATGTCAAAACCAGCTGGATCGGACCACTATATCATATAGCTGCCATAGGAACGATCGGTCGAAGAGAAGGTTCTTGTATGAAAAACATTTTTGTTTATAAAGATTTCTTGACTAAACTCGGTATTTATTAGTATTACTACGCTTTCCATATATATGCAAAATCCTATTAAGATCGGACATAGGAACGATCGGTCGAAAATTAAAATTTTGTAGGGAAAATTTTTATGTTTTTCAAGATATCTTGACCAAACTCGGTATTTATTAGTTTAACTAAGCTCCCCTATATATGCAAAAATTCTATTAAGATCGGGCAACTATATCATATAGCTGCCATAGGAACGATCGGTCGAAAATTATGTTTTTGTATGGAAAATTTTTATGTTTTTCAAGATATCTTGACCAAACTCGGTATTTATTAGTTTTACTACGCTCCCCATATATATGCAAAATCCTATTAAGATCGGACAACTATATCATATAGCTGCCATAGGAACGATCGGTCGAAAATTAAGTTTTTGTATGGAAAATTTTTATGTTTTTGCAAGATATCTTGACCAAACTTGGTATTTATTAGTTTTACTACGCTCCCCATTTACATGCAAAATCCTATAACGATCGGACAACTAAATCATATAGCTGCCATAGGAACGATCGGTCAAAAATTAAGTTTTTGTATGGAACATTTTTATGTTTCTTAAGATATCTTGACCAAACTCGGTATTGATTAGTTTTACTACGCTCGCCATATATCTGCAAAATCCTATTCAGATCGGACATTTATATCATATAGCTGCCATAGGAACGATCGGTCGAAAATTAAGTTGTATGAAAAACTTTTTTCTTTTGACAAGGACATGGACGTAAGCCAGACATACATTGTTAAATTTTGTGTGTTCATTTATAATTTGTTTCGTTTGTGCAAACGAAAGTGGTTCTATTTTTTATAACATCATTGCTTACATAAATGTTTTGAGTATAATCTAACATGTTGTTTGAAATTGAAATTTCATTAATTTGCAGTTGACAATTAAAGATTTTTATTAAATTGTTTCCTTCTATTGTTATTTCGTTGTTTATACAATTGTGGTTTAATATAGCTTTTGGTAAATTCCAAGTTAAAATTATATTTGGTTCTACATAGTTGATTTGAAAATGTTTGAAAGTTTTAGTATAACTACATTCTGATGTTATTTGGTTTAAAATTCCTGTCATGCATTCATTATTGATTAATTTTTTTGTTTCTTAGCTATAAACTTTTTTGTCTTGCATAAAATATTTTTCATGAGCTATTTCTGTCAAAATGTTATTATTTTCGTCTGGGTATGGAATTATTTCAAATACTGGGTTTTTATTATTTCTCGAGGAATAGGGGATATTATTAGTATTTCGTTTGTATCTGATTTAAGCCAAGTAGAAGTTTTTATATTGAACAATTTCTCTGAATTAACATGCAACAAATAGTCATGTTTTAATAATTTTGGGTTAAAAATGCCTAATCTTGTGATTTTTAAGCCGTTTATTTCTCTGATTAATTTTTCTACTAGGTATTGGATTTGTATTAGGTTATTAAATTCTTTAGTTTGTTCAATTAAATTGTTAAGTTTCTTCGGTTTTTGTTATGTTAACCGTTAAACAATGTTATTCGTAATCTGTCGGAATGTCTATGGTTCCTGTTTTGAGTATGAGATAACTGTTATGGGCTTTAATAGGATTAATTTCAATCCTTTGTGCATTTATATTATTGATAGTAATATTATAATAATTAGTTTAAGCTGGTGCTTGTAAGTTCTGGTCGCTGTCTGTTGTTGACCTGTAATTGTTAAATTTACTTCGATTAGTCTTCTTTTTTTGAATTTGGTTTTGTAATGTATTGTCTTCCTGCCTCTGTTTGCTTTCTCAAAATGTTTATCGTTGATTTGTCTTAGTTCTCCTGTTTTCTTGAACGGGGTTGTTGTCTTTGATTTAACTAACGGTGAATGTTTGTATCTTGTGTCAATTTCGTTTGTTCGTTTTTTGTTGAGGTTATTTATTAGTTTTTCTTTATTAGCTTGAGTGTCATACTCTTGTGTACCTGCGTATATGAATATGTCCGCTGGTGTTCTGTTAGTCGTTTTGTGTTTTGTCTTATGATTGTAAAGTATTGTTTCAAATTTTGTAAGTTTATTTTCGACGTCTGAGTCGCTGTTAATGATTCTTAATTTTTCGTTAACTGTCTTATGAAATCGTTCTACGTCGGATATGCCGTTTTTACTAGTGGTTATATTAATATTTACTGCTTCTGATTTTAACCATTTTTTTGTCTGCTTTTATTTCGATGGGTTTACCCATTTGGTTGAATACTTGTCTTATAGCTCATTTGGTTTCTAACCAGTCTCTACTTTTTATTTCTATTAATGATGCAAATTTTGAATAGATATCAATGCAAGATAAAAATTGTTTATCTCCTACTATGTAAAAATCCACTACATATTTCTCTCGGATATTAGCGATTTCCGGAGATATTTCGAAAGTTAATTTTGTATCCCTGTGTTCTGTTTTTGCGATGTTGCAAATCTCACATTCGTTTATTAGATTTTGAATTTAATTTTGATAATCTGGGAGAAGTGGGTTTCTTTGAACCAATTATTAGTTTTTTCAATTTCTGGATAAAATATCTCTTTGTGTTTATTTATTATTAGTTCCTTGAATTCTGCAAATGTTTGAAGATCTATTAATTTTTTACTAGTTTTCATTGCCTTTGTTAAATTATTCGGGCTTATTATTTCTAAGTAGGCTTCTTGAAAAATCGGAAAACCTGCTTCATTGTGGAAGTATAGCACATTTTTCTTTGTGCATAAATATTCAATTATTAATTCTTTGGCATGTGCGTTAGTCACGTCTTTGTATGTAATTTTTATGTTGGTTTTATGAAAGTAATTTGTAACTTTGGTTTCGTTCTCGGTTCCTTTTTCAAATTCTATTTGCCGATTATAATAATTAAGGGGTCTTTTTGTGATTTGTAAATGGTTACTGTTATGTTCCTAAGCACTATGTACAGTTGCTCTTGTGCTAATGGTATCTTCGCCTAAAAAGTTTCGTTTAATTGGATTCAGGACAGAGCATCTGCCAAATAGTTTTCTTTTCCTGGGACGTATTTAATTTGGAAATCAAACTCATTTAGCTTGATTTTCCATCGTTGTAATTTCATGTTAGGTTCTTTCAGGTTATTTAACCAGACGAGTGGTCTGTTATCACTAAGGATTTGAAACTGTCGACCAAAAAGATAGGACCTAAAGTATTTAGTGGCCCAAAAGATTGCTAATAATTCTTGTTCAATCGTTGAATAATTTATCTCATGCTCGTTGAGAGTTCTGCTTGGATAGCATACAGGCTTATGCTCTTGCGAAAGGACGGCCCCTAATGCCATATTACTCGCGTCTGTAGTTAATGAAAATGGTTTTTCGAAATTAGGTATATTAAAATTGGGTCGGATGTTATGAGTACTTTTAGCTTTTCAAACGCTGATTCGTAGTCTTTGTCATTTATATTGATCTTTGCTCCTATATTTAATTTAAGTGTTAATGGTTTTACTATATTAGCGAAATTTGGTATAAATTTCCTATAGAAACCACTTAATCCTAGAAATGATTTAATTTCTTTTCGGGTTTTTGGAATTGGGAATTTGACAATTGCTTGTATTGATGTATTGATGTGACCGAGTTAATTCAGTTTCTTTTCTCATGAACTCGCATTTATCCAACTGTAGTTTAAAGTTAGCTTCTCTAAACTTCTCAAATACTTTTTTGTAGCGACAATGTGTTCCTCCAATGAAGTGGGAAAAATTATAATGTCGTCTCAGTAGACCAGACAATCCTTAAAAATTAAATCTTCTAAGAGATTGTTCATACAACGTTGGAACGTTGCAGAGTGCATTCTTAAGACCAAATGGCATGCGAGTGTACTCGTAATGGCTATGTTTAGTCGAAAATGCGGTCTTGGGTATTGAACCAGGATCCATTTGAATTTGGTGGAAGCCTTTGGCTAGATCAATGGTTGTGAAATATTGACATTTTCCAAGTTTGTCTGATATTTCATGCATGATCGGTATAGGGTATTTATCATTAATAGTTAGCTCATTGAGATTGCGGTAATCTATGACTAACCGGAATTTTTGCTTTCCAGATGCATCGTTTTTCTTTGGAACGATTATTACTGGTGAGCAGTAAGGGGATTTGGATTTGCGTATGATATTTTGTTTTATCATATCGCTTATTTGTTTATTTACTTCCTCATCGTATATTTGTGGATATTTATATGGACGCTTGTAAATTGGGTCCTCATGTTTTGTTAGAATTTTGTGTTTAATTGTACTAGTGAAAGTCAAATTGTCACCTTCATGGTACTGGATATCACGAAATTTATGTAAAACATTTTTCATTTTTTCTTTTTTCTTCTGAGTTTTAGGTGCTCTAGCCTAAACTCATTGTTTTCTGTTAATTCGTTATTAATAGCGAAGTTAAATGGACTGTCCTCTTTTGAGGGTGGATCAAGGCACTCTTGTGCGGTCATGTCCTCTTCGACCTCTTCGTCATTATATCTAAAACAAAAGTTAAACTCTCCTAAGGTTACGTATCCTTGTGCATAGTCTATTTTCGCTTGACATGCTTCAAGGTATTCTCTTCCAATCAGAACATCATAATGCTCTGAGAAGTCGTGAATATAGAATTTTTGATTACTCGGGCCAATTTTGCTTGCTCCTAATCTTATGCTTTGTTTTAATTCAATAACACCATTTATGGTGTGAACCTTGAGTGTTTCGTTGTATATTGGAAAATTTAAGCAGTTGGTTTTCATTAGGTTTATAGTTGAACCTGTGTCAATGACACATTTTAGAATGGATTTCTTCTGTTTGTTCCGAGGCTTACTGATGAAAATTTTCAGATGTGTCCATTTTCATCTGCCCACTGTTGCTATCTCTTTGACGTTTAGTCGGAGGGTTTGGCGCATTGAAGCGTGAATGGGGCTGATTTTGTTAGTTTAAAGGGTTTTGGGTTCTACCTTGTGGTGAACCTTTTGATTGTCTTCGGAATTAGTGTGCTGTTTTTTTTTTTGTACATGATAGCTCTGATTCGTGTTGGAATAGCCACTTGAACTGGTGGCTGGGTTGACATTTTGCTGATAATTTCCCGTGTTCCTACGATTGTTATTTTGATTTCCCTGAACGTTATTAGTTTTAGGTCTATCAGTTACGCTATTTTCGTATAATCCTTTTCGCTACTTGTTTAACATCATGAAAAGCCTATCGGTTAATTTTTTTGTAATTTCATCTTTAATTGTGTTATTCATGGCATTTGTATAAAGTGTCGTATTGCTAGGTATATTTTCTAAAGATAACTTGTTTAATATAACGTAAGATTTATTTTCGAGATTTTCGATGAACTTACTGTTTGTACTTTGTATTCTTCAATCATTGCGTTCTTCAACTCCTGCCAAGTGTTGGCTGCTGTCCTTAATGAAACTCTCTGTGCATCTCCAGCAACTTGCAATTCGATGGCTCCGTATAGGTTGCTCTGTTGTCTGACATCTCGGGTTGGATAAAGATGTAGGATATAATCGATCCTTTTAATAAAAGCGATGAGATTTTCTGTTGATCCGTCAAAACTTGGCACCTGCCTAAGTTGTGAAAGGGCCTGGTTGAGGTGTTGTTCTGATAATTCCATCGTCATAATCTTAGTGTAATACACTTTTTATTGTTTTTTTTTAAATAGTTTTTTTTTTGTCTTTTGTCTTTTTTTTTGTCGTTTGTGGTTCTTTGAACTTTTTTAGTTCTTTGATTTTGCACTTTGTTCTTTTCACTTTTATTTCTTTGCACTTTTATTTCTTTGCACTTTGTTTTTAATTTAGTTTATAGTTTGTGATTAATTATTATTGTTTTAATGTTTTTTTTTTGTGTGTGTGTCTTATTGATAAGTTCCAGTAATAACGTATTGCAGGGATCAAAAGATATGCAAAGCCAGTCGTTATTAACTGTAGTAGCTTTATTGCCCGAAGGGTCAATGTTATTAGAGTACTAATGACTCGAAGGTTCTTGTGCGGATACGTATTCGAGAAAACGTTTGTTACACACCGACAACAATTTCGGTCGCGATTGTGCTTTAGATCTAGGAATTAATTATCCTTTAGCGATCTTTACTTTTTCCCGACGTATCCTACCGGCTGCGCCAATTAAGTTTTACACGTTTAATTACTATAAAAAAATATATTCCAATTCTTTATTTTCCCTAACGGCTACTTCTTAAAATGAGTACTTTCAGATTTGCCTCCCGAATATTAACTAACTCATCTATCTGTTGCGGTCGCTTAGCAAACTTCGTTTTGAGAGAGCTTGAGTCAAAATTGAGTGAAGTTTCAGAGCGTGGGGGATAGTACTCTGATGGGAACATTGACAGTGGCGTGATATTTATGGTGAATTGTTTATGTCTACCAAGGGGGACAGTTTGATCTTGACCAATGTCGATGTTATCATCGGGCTTTTTGTTTACAGTATTGGACATGTTTATACTTATACTTATGCTTGTGTGCTAAGTTATGTTAAAGGGTGGGTGCGACTATGGATATGTCACTATATATATATATATATATATATATATATATATATATATATATATATATATATATATATATATATACAACAAAAAAACAGAAACGGCCTGAACAGCCAAAACAAAACAAAATATACACATTGCTAATAACAAATTTTGTATTGTTATAAAATTATATTTTTCAATAATTTTTCACTTTTCAAAATACAATCAATTAAAAAAAAACTACATTATATTACGTTATTCCTCTAATAGGGGAGGTGTAGCGTGTACATGCCTTAAAAAAACACACTATATGCAAATATAAAGTATGCGGCACTTTCTAGCATACAATAACAATTAAACATTAAAGAAGCCCAGAACCACTTTATATATTGGCTCTGGTCTTATTCCGCAGCGCGGTTAACTAGCTGCACTAGCAGACCGTTATGCTTACGCTGCATATCTCTCGCTCCGTCTGAACGCACTTCATGAGCAACATATATATGCTCACTAACACAGGCATATGAAAGCTACTCACACTTCCTCTCTTTGTAGCTGTTAACCGATAACAGCATAAGTACACATCCATAAGGTAAGCGAAAAACTTTAAAGACAAAGAAATTCATTATTAAAATGAAAGCGAAATAGCACTGACGTGCTACTATTTTAATTATAAACATCTCAAAGGAATACAAACTACATTTCTACATATTACACCTTGTCCGTTATTATAGCATTTCCATTTATATCAAATTGCTTAGACGTTTACTCCATTTAGTACAAGGATGCACCCTTTTTCTGGTTCTGAAATTTGCTCTGGTTCGCCAACCTCCCATACGTCATATGTTGCTTTTTCCTCAATTAGTATTCCTTTTAAGCAGCCTATGTTCCAGGCACCTTGTGTTTTACAAATATATTGGTTACGAATTTTGTTACATTTTTGTTTAAAGGTTTCAATGTTATTCTTATTATCTCTATATATAAAACTTTTTGTCCTGACTGATTGACTGACTGATTGGTAATCAACGCACAGCCCAAACGGTAAGAGCTAGGAAGCTAAAATTTTCACTGTATTTACCTTATTCGATGTAGGTGCACGTAAAGACGGGGTTTCGGGAAATTCCGCCCGCAAGTGTGAAAAAATTGCGAAAAACGTTTGTATGTAACTTTTTTGTTTACCATCGGATCGGCCTCAAACTTATTTTCAAAGATCTTTGTTCAAATTCATTTGAGGGGTGTTTCACACTTTTAGGAAAATCCATTCCTCCTTGCTGGAAATGGAGGTCAAAGAATTGGTTGGTGACGTTTCGCGCTCAAATTAATTTCCAGAGATCTCTAAGAATAATCACTTGAGATGTGTTTCACACTTTTCGCAGAATTCAAACTTCTTCGGGGGAATGCAATTTAAAGATTTTTTGGGCAAAAGTTTTAAGTTATGTCCGATTTGCTTCAATCTTATTTTCAAATCTCTACATAAGAGCTTAATAAATACGTATTTCAGCGATTTGGGAAATTCCACCTGCAACAGTGGTAAATGGGCGAAAAACGGTTGTATGAAAGTTTTTTGTTTACGATCCGATCGGCCGCAAATTTATTTTCAAAGATCTTTGTTCAAATTCATTTGAGGGGTGTTTCACACTTTTCGAAAAATCCGTTCCTCCTTGGTGGAAAAGAAGGTCAAAGATTTGGTGGGTGACGTTTCGCGCTCAAATTCATTTCCAAAAATCTATATGAAAAATCATTTGAGACGTGTTTTCCACTTTTCGCAGAATTCAAACTTCTTCGGTAGATATGCAATAAAAAAACTTTTTTGGTTAAGTTTTATTTTTTACCGATTTCCTTAAAACTATTTTTAAAGCTCTACATTAGAATATAATGAATACGAGCTTCAGCGATTTGGAAAATTCCACCCGTAACAGAGGTAAATTGGCGGAAAACGTTTGTGTGAAAGTTGTTTGTTTACCGTCCGATCAGTTTCAAAATAATTTTCAAAGTTTTTGCAGAACATTTATTTTATAACATACGTGCCACGACCAAGGCCAGGTTGTACTCCCTAGTATACTACATATTCTGGTATTTTACATATTTTGTGATATTAATGTGTGCAATTTTATATTTATGTGGTTCAACTGTCGGAATTTTAATATGAAAGAAAATATTGGTTTTATTTGTAAACGTATCTATTTCTAATGAATTTTGGAATTATGTTTAATTTTATTATTAGGATACTTTCTAAAATATTGTTTAAATGATTATACATATATTATATCCTATTCTGTTAATACACTGTAAGACGTATTTCGTTAAGTTCTTGATTTAGTTGTTCTTTATTTTTGTAATTTTTTATAAATGCTTAGTACATTTTGTTCTTTATCGGTAATATTACCAAACCCTACTATGATCTGATGGCTTTCTGATATTTGTTTTTTCATGTTTTTTGTTTCAAAGATGGAATATTGTGGTCAAAGTCCACACACATAAGCCTGCCCTCCTGTTATCATAAACGGCACCACGCTGCCAACGGAAAACGAAGTCAGGTATCTCGGGCTAACCCTGGACAGGAGATTGACCTGGGCAATCCACACAAAAGCCAAAAGGAAGCAGCTCACCCTGTAACTCCGGCAGATGAATTGGCTCCTTGGGTACAGGTCGTAGCTTAACTTGAGAAACAAAGTTCTTTTATACAAGGTCATTCTAAAGCCAATCTGAACATATGGGATTCAGGTGTGGGGCACGGCCTCAAATTCCAACATTGAAACCCTGCAAAGATTTCAAAATAAAACTCCGCGCAGGAAAACAGTGTAATACACATTGACCTAAAAATCCCATCAGTCACCAAAGAAGTAAAACGAAAAAGCCTGACCGACAGGACAACCACTGCAATCACCTTGCAAAAAACCTTCTCGACAACAGCCTACACCCCCAACGCCTTAAAAGACACCACCCACTCAACCTGCCTTTTAGGCCGCCTAAAGAGTGGTGAGTCCGTCTAAAATACCAGTGCCAATACACACAAAAACCACATGCAAATATCTACACCACATAATTTACGTAAATAAAAATAAAAACAAAAAAAAATGTTTTTTGGTTATATCGTTCATGTTTCCTTGAAATAGTTTTATTTCTTCGTCTATAATAAATTCTATTATGATAGTCTAATTTTGTTTTTGAAAGGAATCTCGAATTTTGTGTTCGAATTTACGTGCTTTTTCTGATATTGGTATAAATTGTTCTATATTTTATATATTACTTCGTAGTCATATTCTAATAGTCTGTTTCCATCTGATTAATTTGGAGTTTATTTATTTATTTATTTATAAGTGGTCGACAAAACGAGAGTCTTCCTAATTAGTAAATACATTATATATACAATTATGAAAATTAAATGCTAAAAGCCTAGTTAGAGAACACAAATTTCTAATAGCATCACCGACCGATGGAGGTGTTTTATTTGCCAGTACGGCCAGCTGTGCCCCTTTTTTCACACCTAATTTTGTCAGTGACGGTATTAGAGCCTACATCTCAGATGAAGGGTGTAAGTAGTAAAAAGTGTTCTTAAGTAAAATTAAAAATAATGTTAAATTGCTATATTATTTAAGAATATACCATAAATAGGAGAAAAGAAAGTAGGAAGATTGTTAATAAAGTAAAGAACTGAATGCTAGATATACAGAGTGTTAAGTAGATAGCATAAATATATAGTATTGGGAAAGTAATGGGAAATCACCGACCCGGTGGGGGAAAATTTGCAGCCAGTCGGCAAGCTATGCCCCTGCTCAAAGCTGGGAATGGTCAATGACTTCCCGAAGGTATCCTGAAAGCAACGATTTTATTAGGAGTAGAGAAAGTTCGGTAGAGAAAACATGATGCAATGCGTAGTCTGTTCTGCACGTCGATAGGAGTAAGGAGCGATCATTTCTGGTTGGTCTAGCTGGAACAGAGAATTGAAGACTCCCAAGCAGAAAAGAAGAATCTATATCGCCATTAGGGTTTTTTTTTAGGGTCCCAATTTAAACCTCGTAAGGCAAAAAGCAGAAATTGCTTCTGAACAGATTCAATACGATCCAGGCTATTGTTATACTGCGGAGACCAGATGCAAGATGAGATGAGCAGTATGAATGAGCAGTATTCAAGGATAGGGCGAACAAGAGAGATGTACAGAAGTTTCGTTATAATTAGTTAGTATACATTGCAATGGAGTATTGTTGATTGTATAACTGACAAGATAAGGTGTAGTACGATTAAATGTCATAAACATACACTTTAAAAAATTCAGATGCAGTTGATTGGCCGAACACCAAAGTTGCATAGCGTTCAAATCGTCTTGTAGGGGATTAGTTTATGATAGAATAAGTGTCACGTCGTCCGCATACATGAGTACACGGGCATGGGATATAACAGAGGGGAGATCTTTATAAAAACAGTAAAGAGTAAAGGTCCAAGATGACTACCTTGAGGAACACCAGAAATAACTTGAACCTGTTTAGAGGTAGTCTGCCTCAGCATTACTCTTTGGGTCCTACCTTTTAAATAAGAACTAATCCAAAGCAAAAGAGACGGAGGAATACCTAATCGGTCAAGTTTATGAAGTCAAATATCATGGTGAAAAGAGTCAAACGCCTTACTGAAGCATCATTTACCAAGGAAGTAAACTCAAGCAGATTGGTCGTAGTTGACCGATTCTTTGCGAATCCATGTGGCAGAATTGCTGCAAATTAGATTTGATTATTTTTTCAAATAATTTAGGAATAGCGAACAGTTTTGGAATGCCCCTGTAATTTTGTATATCAGACTTTCCACCTTTCTTGTGGAGAGGAATGATATAAGATTCTTTCCAAAGAGATGGAAAGACAGAAGATTCAAGGGATAGATTAAAAAGCTTTAGGGAAGAACTACACTCCTTGAGTAGACAACTAGGAATATTGTCAGGCCCAGGAGAGAAAGAATATTTTAAAGAATTTAAAGCTAAAAGGAGAGAGGAATGGGAAATAATAGGAGGAGGTATAGAACTAGAGGAAGTAATAGTATAAGGGTAAGAATTATTATTAGGACAGACTGAAGAGTAAGTTGATTAGAAAAAATTAGCAAAGAGGTCAGCAGAATCAGAGAACCCGAGAGAAAAAGAAAATGCCAACTTTAAGATTTACGCGTCAAGCTTACAGAATTGTAAAACTGTAACGAGTAAGATAACTCTCATTGCATTGAGAATTCGTAAGAAGTTCGACTTGGCTATGGAATATTTAGCCAAGTCTGTACACGAACTAGACTTATTAAACTTTTTAGATTTGATAGTCTGGGAGTAAACCAAGGTGGCTTTGAAGAAGTAGTTGAAGAGGGAGTTTAGGGTGTAATAAAAAAATTTAATAGCAGTATTCATGTCAACCGAGTCACATAAGACCAATCGGTTACGTAAATAAGAAGTGGACCTAGACACATTAGAAATAAGGTAGTCGTTAACAAATACAAGATCAAGTGTTCTCTTCAAATGATTAGAAATTGAATTGATTTGAAACAACGAAAGGTCAAGCATGCAATCTATAAAGTCATGCTGTGCTGAGGGCACTAGATAATTTTCGGCAGTGAAAAGTGACCAAGAGATGTTCGGCAAATTAAAATCACCCAACACAATAAATAGGTCATTATCACGCACGTGTGAAGAAACTTCTTTTATACAAGAAATATGTTTCATATAAACTTGAATATCAGAAGAAGGAGGAACATATGAGCATGTAATATAAATATTCCGTGTAGGAAAAGACTGAGACAATCTCAGCGTCAGAAAGCGTACTAAACAGAAAAGTTCTGAATGGAGAGTGGCTTTAACGGCAATTAACACCCCACCGAGTCGGCCGATCATTTCTACGCAAAATAAAAATCAGATATGGTTGAATTTAACCATGTTTCTGAAAATGCGATTATATCTGAATCGAAGGAAGTGCTAGCCATTTTAAGTTTTGAAATGAGACCTCTGACATTCTGATAATGAATAGAGACTTGGTTAGAAGAAGAAGTTAGTTTTTTGGGGCAGAAATGGTACCCTTTATTGAAGGGACTGGCAGGGTGACAGGCTGGTTACGCTTTCTTGGCTTAAACTCGTGAACAATCATGAAACATTTATTTTGAATGATGATATTTCACGAGGAGTGGAGAAAGCAATATAGGCTGCCAATGACTCAGAGGTGGTGTCAGACGAAAGTCGAGACACAAAAACTTGCCTACGAGGGGCAACAACAGTTAACGTAGGAGCTGATGGGGCTGCAAGGAGAACAGGATTTGGTGGGGCCAAAAGACACCATGATTGTTTTTAACAATCTGGGCACGATTGCGCGCAGGTCTACCTTTGCGGCCAGGAGCTGAGGGGGCTGAGGCAGTTTAGCTAACTGGGACAGGTTCAGGTATGGGGTCTAATGGGACTATTACAGGGAATAAAACTTGAGTAATATTTGGGCAGTCGCTCGGAGAAGGCGATAATGACAACATTGGAGATAAATCCAAGTTGCTAGGCAGGGCAACAGAGGCTGCAAAAATTGAGGCTCCAACCGGCGATTGGAGACTCGAATTTGTATTTGCTAAGCAACTCACAACTTAGCTTAGCCACGTTATTTAGTTTTAAGAATTGATTTCTCACAGAATTATATTTCTGGAGAAATCAATTTGCTTGTCGATGCATTCTGGGCACGACCAACGCAAGCCGCCGCAGCCCTTCTTGGCAATTGCAGCGATCTTGTCGCAATCACGCCCAGTGAGACCTGCACATTTAGCATGCATTATATTCTCACACAGCCAGCAATTAACAAATTGCGGCAATGCAGAATCATCATTAAAAAATAACTATTCGTACACAAACAAATTGCTTGGAGCGAAAAGCTACAGCAAAAATTTGCGAGAGCGCGATGCACAAGCAGAAATATGCAGCAGCGCACAGGGGAGCACCAAAGCAAAGGAATCAAAATAGGCAATAACAACAATACGGAACTGACGCCGTGTTTAATAAATGCAATAAATAACAGACTTACGCTGCACAACAGATAACACTTTGCACAAGTTGTAAAAGCTTTTTAAATTAAGCACCAAAAATTCAAAATTTAGAAATATAGAGCATGGTTAAAGCTCAAAAATATATAAAAATCTTGGAGCACAAGTAAAACACGTCAATCACTCTCAAAGGCCTTCTGATAAAATAGATAATATCCAAAGAAAACACCAACAAAAAGGATAAATCCAAATCAAAAAAAGAAAATTAAGAAAAAAAATAAATAATAATGTAATTTTTCAAAAAAAAAGTTTTTTGTTATTCTCCGAACAAAAATACAAGTTTTATATACATAGATCACATTTATATCACATGTCAAATCAAACCATTACTCATGAAAACTATTTTCATGTTCTAAAATAGAGAAGGGAATAGTCTTGCAAACATTACCCTAGTCAAAGTCAAGAGTCATTGTTAAAATGGGTAGAAAATAATCGAAGGCAGATGATAACACTGCCAATGTAGTAAACGTGGTAGAAGTTGTAGATACCACGCCCGATTAGCAGTTAACAAACATACTGCTAATTATGCTCATTGTAATAGCATCGGTGAACCTCCTTCTGAAGATATATCTTATGCATAAAAAATCACTGAGGAAACGCTACATGAATACGGCCAATGAATTAGACAAAATATAAAAATAACTACATTTCTACATTTCTACACTGAGGAAACGCTACATGAATACGGCCAATGAATTAGACAAAATATAAAAATAACTACATTTCTACATTTCTAAAAATGTACTACAAATGTAAAAATTAAATTGAACTTCAGATAAATGGAATGGACGCAAGTTACCATTCTCAGGGAACAACGTGAGGAGTTTAATAAATCTTTTAAGGGCCTTAACAAAAGCGCACCTGTTTCAAACGAGACAAAGCTAAAACACATTAAAATTCTTGTAGACTCCTACAATATCAGCCGTCAACTTATATGTGACAATGCAACAAGAATAAAAGATCTGAATTGAACACAGACAGTTGATGCATTAAGCCAGTTAAGAGAAAACATTAAACGAATATCGGAAAGGCACAATAGAACAATATTCCTTCCATATTCTCTTAACACTTCAGCGTCATTCGACGAGAACATACCAGCTGATACTTAACCATCAATACTGAAATTAATACCCCATCAATTGACAATACAATAGACCAAACAGCTATAAGTTTTCTCAAACTAGCCTCATCGCTGGTACCAAAGTTTGACGGAAAGGCAGAAAACTTACAAATCTTCAAAGATGCTTTGAGTCTTATAGACACACTAAAATAAGATCATGATGCAACAGCTGTCAGTCTTATAAATACAAAACTAAAAGGCTATGCAAGAAACTTGAACAAACTATCGATCAAATCATTACAAAATTATCAAGGGCAGTAAAAGGCGAATCAGTCGAAGTATTGTCAGCCAAACTACTTAACTTGCAACAAAAAACCGCCAACCAGTACACTCAAAAGGTTGATCAGTTAACAAAAGCTTTAGAAGCTTTTATAAACGATGGCTTAACGCCAAAATTGGCCAATTAATACAGCACGGTCCAAGCAGTAAAGGCCATGACTAGAAATTGCGCATTTGATAAAGTAAAACTTATCATTAAGCAGGCATATACATTCGACAACCTGAATGATGCCATTTCAAAAAACGAAAGCAACAGGACAGGCAAATTCTGTATTGTACGTCCTTCAGCGACAAGATGGAAATAATAGAGGAAACCGAGGTAATTAGGCATAATTATCAGAACAACGGTTCCCGAAATAATAATCAAATTTATAACAGAAATTATAATAGGGCACAAGGCCAATATAGAGGAAACTAAAACAGAGGACGCAATAATAATGTACGAGTTACACAACACACTTCGGGAAACTCCGAACAACCTTTATATACATAAATAGGGATTGATTTTATAAAAAAATTTAATTGTCAATTAGATTTTAAACCAACAGAAGATTTGTTTATAATTAGACCTAATAACTTAAATTTTTCGATTTACGTTCCGATTCCAGAAAGTTCTTGTAATAACTCAATATTATTAGCAGCAAGATCCCAAGCTGTCCGCAAAAACCCTATAGCCTCAAGTGAAGAAAGTGTTCTAATTCCAAACCAGGAAATTTAAGCTGGTGTTTACGTTGAAAAAAAACCGTTGCAACTTCTCAAAACACAGTTGTCCGACTTCAAAATACAACCAATACTGATATGAATCACTTTCGAACTACAATGTGGTTCAAACAAACACGAAAACCGGAGAACAATCTGTCGAAACCAATTTATCTAAAAATTTTCCACCACAATTCAAATCACAGCTATCAAAGTTGTGCAACACATATACAGACATATTCGGGATTGAAACCGAATCTATATCAACAAATAATTTTTACAAACAAAAATTGAGATTGAAGGATGATAAGCCAGTGTACATAAAAAATTCTAGAAATCCTCATACCCAGATTCCGAAAAGAAAAAATGGCGATTAGTAACTCGACCATGATTCAAGAGATATAATGTCTTTTTCGACGAGCAATGGCTCTTATCACTTCACGCGATTACCATTTGGTTTAAGCGCCGAATTCATTTCAAAGAATGATGACTATAGCAATCTCTGAACTTGAACCTTCGGAAGCATTCCTTAATATGGATGACCTTATAGTAATTTGTTCTTCCGAAAAGCATATGGTTAAAAACATAACTGATATTTTTGACAAATGCAGGAAATACAAATTAAAGCTACATCCTGAAATATGTTAATTTTACCAGACGACAAGAAATACGACGTCATTCAAAATTACCCAGTCCCACATGATGCGGTCAGCGCTAGACGTTTCGTTGCATTTTGTAATTATTATAGACTATTTATAAAGAACTTCGCCGACTTTGCACGGCACATAACTAGACTAAATAAAAAGAAAGTACCATTTGAATGGACGGATGATTGTCACAATGCGTTTTTAAACTTACTTAAAATATCTACTTATTAAACTGACTCTGTACGATACCCAGACTTCAGAAAATAATTTTGTATAATAACGGATGCGAGTAAGCAAGCGTGTGGAGCAGTTTTATCTCAAAATCACAACGGACTCCAACTTCATTCCCCAAGGGAGAAAGTAACAAGAGTACAGCGCAGGAAATGAAAAAGTAGAATTGCCTAGGCAACCTGCAGAAGAAGCTTCAAAGCCCAACGTATATGATGTCATCAAGAATGACGAAGTACGTAAAGTAGTGACCTTGTATGTAAAAAATATGCTATGTTTCTTTAAACATGGTAAGAAAATCACAGTAAGATATGATGTTAACGATTTATATACTAATGGAACTCTTGACTTAGGTCAGTTTTTCCAAAGGCTTGGAATAAAATCAGCCAACTCAGAGTGGCACCGTGGGAAGATATCTTTGAACATGTTTCAATTAATAATTTTAAGAAAATAGGCAATAAAATATTTAAAACATTACGAGTAGCGCTACTCATCCCGGTGACCCAAATAATAAATGAACAAAAAACAACAGCTATTTTATCTACATACCATGACGATCCTACACAAGGAGGCCACACAGGCATTACAAAAACCTTTATCAAGGTCAAAAGACATTCTATTTGGAAGGGTATAACTCGGGATATAAGAGACTACATACGTAGATGTCATAAATGCCTAATGTCGAAAACAACGAGTTAACAAAATATTTAGTAACCAATTGCAAACAAAAGTGCAAAGACTGTAGCAAAAGCAATATTCGAAGATTTTATACTTAAGTACGGTCCAATGAAAACGTTCATTCCGGACATGGGAACTGAGTATAAGAATCAAGTAATATCAGGCATGTGCAAGTACATGAATATCAAGTATCTCACTCATACTGCGTGATATGCACCAGACATTAGGGACAATAGAACGAAGTCGTAGAACATTCAATGAATATATTCGCTCATACATTTCATACAGACAAACCCGATTGGGACGTTGGAATCCAATATTTCACTTATTGTTTCATCACGACACCTTCGGTGATGCATGAATATTGTCCATACGAACTAGTATTTGGAAGACTACCAAGACAGTTCATAGATTTTAATAAGATAGATAGAATAGACCCGATCTTATAATATAGACAATTATTCTAGGGAAATAAAATTAAGATTAGAAATAGCATATAAAAAAGCTAGACATATGTTAGAAAAAGCTAAGGATTATAGGAAACTTAACTATGATAAGAAGACTTCCGATTTTGACTTAAAAATAGTAGATAAAGTATTGCTAAGAAATGAAGCAGGTCATAAGTTAGATCCAGTATATTTAGGACCATACACAGTAGAAACTAAAGAAGTTAATGATAATATATTAATTAAAGATAGCAAACAGAAAAAACAGAGTACACAAGGATAGGTTAAAAAAGTATAATAACTGAAAGTTTTTATGGAAATGGTCTGATGAACCAATAAATAAAATTTAATACATTAAAACAAGAAAGAAAAGAGAAAATACTAAATTACTTTTGCAAAAAACAATACAAAAAAATAAAATATTAACTAACATTTTCATATACAACTAATATATATATAGGAAACCAAAAAAATGAACAAACATAAATTTAAAACAAAAAAAAAAAAACAATATCATAATATTAATTATATATACAAACAATAAATCACTACTCTATCAAATGATTAAGTTCATTTAATAACTACACGTTCATAATGTTACGTCATTTCCCTAAAAAGGGAGGTGTAGTGTGTATATGCCTGTACACTCTGTATTTAAATATAAAGTATGCGGCACTTTGTTGCATACAATAACAATTATACAGTAAACAAGCTCAGAGCGACTTTATGTATTGGCTCTGTCTCATATTACGCAGCGCGATTGACTAGCCTCACTAGCTGACCGTTTATGCTTACGGTGTATATCCCACGCTCTGTCTGAGTGTAACACACGCATATGCAGGCTACACACTCTCCCTCCCTGTGTATCATTTAACTGACAACAGTATGAGTTTATACATGTTAACCATAGGCTAAGAACATTTCTGAATTCTGTAAAGACATTATTAATATCCAAGCCAGCTGCTACTGCAATCATTTCAAAACTGTTATATATATACATTTTTATATCACACTATCTTAAATTTTTGACCGAATAGTTAGGGTTGAAAGTACTTTATTGCCCAAATTATGGCAAGCATTTCTTTTTCGACAGTGGAATAATTTTCTTCTGTATCAGTTAGTGTTCGGCTAGCGAACGAAATTGGCTTATCAGACCCTAAAGGTCCTTGTGTTAACACAGCTCCTAAACCTACGTTGCTCGTATCTGTTATTAATATACATCTGTATAGTTGGTGACTACCATCATGCTAAAATGTTCATGGGCTGAGTACAGTCCGTTTGAGATAATCAGATCATCGTCTCTTGAATGTAAAATGTACCATCTTTTAAGGACACAAGGATTTTCAAAACTTTCCTTGTTTTTTTTATTGCGTTTTGCTTGTTTTGTTTTTCTGGGTGTCTGAAGAATTGACCTGTCAATGTCTACTTTTGGCCTTATTTGTTTCAATATGAGACCGTTAAAGTGAGAGTGGAATTTGAATAATAAGAAATTAGCTGTTCCTTCGTCAAATATTTTTAGTATACACATATTGTTTAATGTATGTGTATTTATTATTCTTTTTATAATCTTTGGCTCCGTTAATCTTATGTGGAATTCCCCTGGTACGAATTGGGATCAATTAATGATATTATAGATCCTGTGTCTATTTAAAATTTTAGTTGTTTTCCATATGGTAAATCTATTATTATGTATGGTAAGAGTGAACTATGCGTGTTTTTACTTATATACCCTGGTTGGTCGGCGCCCATTTGGTACCGATCCTCGGTTAGATTGTTCCCTGATGCCAAATCTATCTGATCTTTCCGGGATCGTCTTTGGTTATAGTAGATTCCTTTTTCTGCAACCTCTATTTCGTACGCTGTTACTACGTCGCTTGGGTCTCTACCTCTTACTGCTAATCCCATTGGTCCGCGTAGTTCGTTTAAAAATTTCGTCAAACATTGTTTGGTAAAAAATTCCATTTTAGTTTCGATTACCGTTTGATTCACTTCTTTTTCTTCTACGATATTGAGCAGAGGTCTTGTATATCGGTTATCTTTTCATACAAGATTCCTACTGCCAAGATCAGCGATATGAGTATGTTCGGTTCTTTTGTCCGCCAAGTGGGCTATAAGTTTACTTTTTATTTCATCCCAGTTCAACCTAATGCCTGACTGATATCATACTTCATTGGCTTTGCCCTGAATCTTGTTTCTGATTGCCCTTGGTATGATTAGTCCAGTTGGCGTTTGGTCTGCTCCTCTTATAAACATTAATATCTCCTCGACGTTAATAATAAATTATCTTAATCCTTCCATATTTCCGTCGTATGTCGGCATGGTTTTTGTTAAATCGGAAATTTTAAAGCTACCTACTATTTCTTGCATATGCAAGTTGGCAGGTTGTGCCGGGGGTATTTCCTGATCAACGGACATGGTTTCAAATGCGTCTTCTTCCCTAATATCTGGAACCCCACTATTTGGCACCTCTTGTAGGAACTCTTCTCTTAATCCTACCTAAGTTAGACATGAACGGTATTATGTTGTAAGTGGATAATTGTGTGTTGTATAAGTATATATTTGTGTCGCTTATATTATGTGTATAGTGTTAGCCAATTTTGCCTTAAGTTTGGTGTTGATCCTCCGTGTAGTGAGAATGAAGTTTCGTGGTGTCTGTAAAAGGTATAATATAAGTTTGTGTTGTTAGTGTGCAATATATAGAATATCAATTTCTTTAGTAATCAAGTGCGATGTGAGAAAGAAAAAGGAAAATTTTAACGTTTCAAATTTTATTTGGTGTTTCTTTTGTTAATAATTCGTTTTTTTGTTAAGACCAGGTTCGTGCATAAATGTGCTAAGACCCTTGCTCGCTGCAGTGATCATCGCCTAATGGCAGACAGACATCATTTATGTCATGGTCGATTCAATCGGCTAACAATATTGCGATTATGGTGTGCCTGTTTGTATCAACTTGTTGCGTTTTTTTTTTGCAAATTATTCTCGTTCTGTTCGATCATTAGATTTGCATGGCAACATCTTTGTGTATATTTAGATATCTCAGGCTTTTATATCTTGTATTTTTATTTTATTTTTTTTTTGTTACACATTGATCTACATACCCTTTTTCGCTCTGTCCGATACTGATACCGATACCATGACTGTGTATACATTAATCTGTAAACGGCATATGGTTTCTAGCACGAAAAATGGGTTGCATGGCAACGAATGTATGTGTGTCACTATAAATAAAACATTGCATCTGGCTCTACAGGTTAGCGGCA
The DNA here is from genome assembly GCA_035045885.1 of Drosophila borealis. Lineage (NCBI taxonomy): Eukaryota > Metazoa > Arthropoda > Insecta > Diptera > Drosophilidae > Drosophila > Drosophila borealis. The sequence goes on along the minus strand of JAWNOR010000269.1, from coordinate 27,987 downwards.
GCGGCGTCAATAAATAATTTTACGCCGATGCATATTATGTTCGGGCAATCCGCATACACATTCACATACTTGCATATATGCGCATGTATGTGTCACTCGTATGAGTTAGCACACAAATTGTTTTGTGTTAGCGGCGGCTTCTGCACTTGCATCTGCCCACACATATTTTTGCATGTTTTTGTGAATTTAATGCGTTTTGTTTAATCAAAAGGTTGCACTGAATTTGAAATATGTAGCGTTTTATATTCTTATTGTGTTCCCTTCATTCTCACAGAGTCACGTAATTTTTAAAATAATTTTCCACATCTTTTGGGATGTAAGTTTCTCTAAGGCTCTTTTTCCTGTGTTTTGAGTTGCTGGCTGCGCCAGTTACCTCCTCTGTCGTGACCGATGGTAACGTGTTGTGTTAAACAGTTAGGCTTCTTCTTCCAGAACTCCTTAAGTATGTATTATATATCCTGTTAAAACGCTGACATTGGTATTCTGTGCAATGTAGCACAATGTACTCTGTTCTATGTGGTCATCGTCTTGTATGTAGATCATGTGTCTATGAACTTATTTGGAGGTTTTGTATACGGTGTTACTGCAATGTACTTATTTACTGTTACTTGGTGGTTTCAGGGGTGGTGTGACTGATAAGGTAGCTCCTCCCCCCCTGGATTGATGAGAGGATCATAGCGGAGGTATGGTCTGAACGAAATGCGTTTGTGTAGTTGTCGGGGTGAATACGGTTGTAGTCCTTTTTAAGTATGACAGGAGTAATATTATTCCAGTTACTATTATAAGGTAACTCGCGCGACAACGGCACAGCTGCCGATGCCCATCGTGGGGCAAATCATCCGGTACGCGCCGAAATTTGCGCGGTCAGTAAGCGCGACAGGAAAACGAGTGAACACTGAAGTGAATTCGGACTAATATTAACATTAAACTGTCATTTGAATAGAAGACTTTATCTTGTATTTGTTAACGACTACCTTATTTCTAATGTGTCTAGGTCCCATCCTTTTTTACGTAACCGATTAGTCTTTCTTATATGACTCGGTTGACATGAATACTGCTATTAAATTTTTTTATTACACCCTAAACTCCCTCTTAGATATGTGTATTCCCAAGTCAATTCCTTCGACTACATCTTCAAAGCCACCTTGGTTTACTCCCAGACTATCAAATCTAAAAATTATAAAATCTAAATATTTTAAAAAGTTTAATAAGTCTAGTTCGTGTACAGACTTGGCTAAATATTCCATAGCCAAGTCGAACTTCTTTCTTCTTAATTCTCGATGCTATGAGAAATATCTAACTCGTTGCAAAAGGCAATTTGCCCTAAATCCGAGACAGTTTTACAATTTTGTAAACTTGAAACGTAAATCTTCAAGTTTGCCATCATCTTTTTCTCTCGGGATGGATAAAGCAAGCAATGACTCTGATTTTGCTAACTTCTTTGCTAATTTTTTTCAATCAACTTACTCTTTAGTCTGCCCTAATAATAATTCTTACCCTTATACTATTACTTCCTCTAGTTCTATTCTTCCTCCTATTATTTCCCATTCCTCTCTCATTTTAGCTTTAAATTCTTTAAAATCTTCTTTCTCTCCTGGGCCTGACAATATTCCTAGTTGTCTACTCAAGGAGTGTAGTTCTTCCCTTGTTTATCCATTGCTAAAGCTTTTTAATCTATCCCTTGAATCTTCTGTCTTTCCATCTCTTTGGAAAGAATCTTATATCATTCCTCTCCACAAGAAAGGTGGAATGTCTGATATACAAAATTACAGGGACATTGCAAAACAGTTCGCTGTTCCTAAATTATTTGAAAAAAATAATCAAATCTAATTTGCAGCATTTCTGCAACATGGATTCGTAAAGAATCGGTCAACTACGACCAATCTGCTTGAGTTTACTTCCTTGGTAAACGATGCTTTCCGTTCGAAAACGCAAACTGATGTCATTTTCACTGACTTCAGTAAGGCGTTTGACTCTTTCCACCATGACATTTTACTTCCTAAACTTGACCGAATAGGTTTCCCTCCGTCACTTTTGCTTTGGATTAGTTTTTATTTAAAAGGTAGGACCCAAAGAGTAATGATGAGGCTGACTACCTCTAAACAGGTTCACGTTACTTCTGGTGTTCCGTGTACTCATGTATGCGGACGACGTGAAACTTTTTCTATCATACACTATTCTCCTACATCATTCTCGCCTTCAAGACGATTTGGACGCTATGCAACTTTGGTGTTCGGCCCATCAATTGCATCTGAATTTTTCAAAGTGTATGTTTTTGACATTTAATCGTACTACACCTTATCTTGTCAGTTATACAATCAACAATACTCCATTGCAACCTATATTAACAGTTAAGGATCTAGGCGTTCTTTTTGATTATAAGCTCTGTTTCAATCTTCACATAGATACAATCGTTAATAAGGCAAAAGGTGTACTTGGATTTATTAAACGATGGTCTAAAGAGTTTAACGAGGCTTTTTGCCTTACGAGGTTTAAATTGTGACCCTAATCTTCGGTTGCCATCCGATTCCAGTGGGCTGCTTCTTGTTAATCTTCCGTCGTTAACCAACCGTAGGACAATTCTCGGTGTTGTCTTTGTACATAAGTTGGTTGTTGGCGATATAGATTCTCCTTTTCCGCTAGGGCATCTGCAATTCTCTGTTATCGACGTGCATAACAGACTACGCTATGCACAATCCTTTTCGCGTACTATGTAAAAATTACAATAGTTTGCATCACGTTTTTTCTACCGAACTTTCTCTACCCCTAATAAAATCGTTGCTTTCAGGATACCTTCGGGAAGTCACTGACCATTCCCAGCTATTAGCAGGGGCATAGCTTACCAGGTCGGTGATTTCCTATTACTTTCCCAATACTGTCGCTTTATCCTATCTACTTATCACTATGTATATCTAGCATACAGTTCTTTACTCTATTAACAATCTTCTTACTTTCTTTTCTCCTATTTATGGTATATTCTTAAATAACATAGCAAATTAAGATTATTTTTAATTTTACTTAAGAACACTTTTTCCTACTTACACCCTTCTTCTTAGATGTAGGCTCTAATAGCGTCACTGACATCATTAGCTGTGAAAAGGGGCACAGCTGGCCGGACTGGCAAATAAAACACCTCCATCGGTCGGTGATGCTATTAGAAATTTGTATTGACTAATTAGGAAGACACTCGTTTTGTCGACCACTAATAAATAATAAATAAATAAAATAAATAAATAAATAAATGAAAAATGTACCGCAGGCCAGCTAAAGTGGCTCGGTGAAAATAATTAAAATTAAAATAACTTAGAACGAAATAAGTAAAAAAAATTAAAATTAAAATAACTGAAAAATTCAAATAATTAAAACGAAATAAATAAAATATTAAAGTAATTTAAAATAATATAAATAAACTTAAAATCAAAATAAATAAATTATAAATAAATTTACTAAAGAACTAATAAATAAAATTAAAATCAAAATAAAATAATTATAAATAAAATTACTAAAAATAAAATAAAAAAAAATTAAAATAAAAATAAAACAATTGTAAATAAAATAACTAAAAATAAAAAAATTAATATAAAAACCAATATAAAGTAATTTAAACAAAGTGAACAATAAGGACAAGCCATAGCAACCCAGAAGACAACGAAACGAGGATATAAAAATAGGTAAAAAAAATGTACAAACAAACAAAAAGGCATTCTGCCAACCTTCTAACAAAAAAATATCTGATTAGTAAAAACAAACAACATTTTTAAAATTAAAAAAAACATTTTTCAATTATAATATTTTTTAAAAACAAATTCTAATTAAAATGGGCTCAAATGAGTCAAAGGTTGAAAAATCATCCGCAAACGTTATTTATAAGGTTAAAGTAATTTATCATAGGTAAAACTTAAAATATATTCCAATCTTATTGCTAATAATAACCATAGTATCTATTATTATCTATTACAAAGCAAAGCATATATAAACTGTTCATACAAGAAGTGTATCTGGCCGGAGTTGAAAAAAGGAAAATGAAATTCACCACACTTACACTTACGCAATGTAATATATATTCTGAAAATACAGACAGACGAAAAATAACCTAAGAGTCAACAAACGTGTTTTTCTAAAACCTCGAAAATATTTTTTGTGCAGAGCAAGTTTACCTTTACTACAACATGTACTATTAAAAGTTATGGAATGGAACGTTATAGCGCGACAAATGAATGATTTTAAAAACAAATTTGAAAAGTCTTATAAATGTGTCAACAAAGACGCAACAATCAAAGTCGCAACGCTAATTCACCATATAACCAAAATAATCACACAGTACAACAATATATTACAGACTGTAAATAGCTTCAAAGATAGGCAAACGAACCAACATCTTAAACGGTGCCGCAAAATTGTAGAATCTGTAACACAAGATTAATAAATATTGGCAATAAACACAACATTGAAATCAATGTACCAGAAGATTTATTATCACCAGCAGGGTTTGAACCAAGCTAGCTCTAAGATCTAAAAGAGTCGAAGCCAATCATAGATAAAAATAGTGAAAGCGACATTGAGACACTGGAAGAGTGTACAGAATCCACCATGCCGGATCAAGTAGCCCTAGACAGGGAATACGTTAGACAAATTTGGTCTACGGTCCCAGAATTTGTAAAAAAACTGTCACTAAATTGTTTCTTAACATCTTTAAGGCTCGTAGAACAAACAAAAGGCAACCAAGAAGATTTGGCCGTTGCAGTGATCAAATAAAAAATAATTGGCCCAATACTATACAAATGCCAAGATAAAACAACAATCACTGGCATTATAAATAAATTAAAAGGTAACGCTAAAGGTGAATTAGCCGATGTAATCGAGGACAGGCTGTTAAACGTACAAAAAAACCCAAAACAGCAGCTCAATATACAGTTGAAATCGATAACTTGCGTTAGCAACTCGAGGCAGCTCATAGTGACGATGGCCCAGATCCTGGCAATGCAGACAAATTCTCAACTAAAGAATCAATATCTGCAATGACTAAAAATTGCGAACATGAAAAACTTTGCATAATACTGGAAGCAGGAAACTTCACCAAATTTAATGATGCAATTGGTAAATATATTCATTGTAGCACTGAAATCACTGGAAGTTGTAACGGTGGGGAGGTTCGGGTTCAGTTTTTCGTTTGGCCATCTACCAAAATAAAACGAACGGCCGTGGCTGTTGCCTAACCGGGTGCATAGGGATTGGAGGTTCGCACTTTTTGCTAATGCTCGGACAATAGCTCGTCGGACTGGTCGGGGTTTTTTCCTTTCCCTTCTGCACTTACCATAAACACATAGTTTAAGTGCGATCAAAAATAAAATAAAATTATTGATTTAAGTAAATCCATTAAAACAAAAAAAACCGGATTCTAGTATGGGTACCATTAGTGTGTTCCGACTGAACATCCAAATTCAAACTATTCAATTTCGCGTAAGTGAGAGAACTAAGGTGTTGATCGTCTCTCTTTCTCTTTACCCTCCCTACCTTGACAAGCAATAAAAAAAAATGGAATGTGGATGCTTATCCCTATTTCAGGTTCTTAAACCATCACTATAAATTGCAAGCGGCTAACATGGGTACTTGACAGATAAAAAAATTAATTATGGAATTAGGATATCATATCAAATAAGCTAATATAATTCGTTTATTCACGCATTGTTCAATTTTTTTTTTGCCAATAAATAGAAAGGTGAGTATAACTCTATTTACAAAATATATACAGTCTCTAAACAAAATTTGAATCCAAAGTTAATATGATGAATGTGCAATAACTAGTTTAAATCCCATAAAGAAATTAAGTGGAAGGAGAAATTCACCAGCATTATCTTGAGACTTGACGGATATTAATTAATTAACCGTCTTGCTAAATTAAGCTGCATTTAAATGTTCATATGGGTATATAAATACATATATCTATAGGCGTTGTTTTAAACTCTTACTCACGCGATATCCTTCGAAGCAGACGTTGGGCCCAATGTATACGACGATTATGATCGCTGTTGCTAAATATTACAAAAGAAATTTATAAGTATATAAACACATGTATATATATATATATATATATATATATATAAGCAGCGGTCAAGGTCGGTGGTGTGGGAATTTCCTCTCGCTTTAACTTATTTAGGCATATTCATTGCATATTTTGTTTTAAAGAAATTAGTAAAAGAAATTAGTAAAAGAAAAATTAAAGGAAATAAAAATTAAAACTAAGGATCTATTAGCCGTCCATCTTGGCAACGTTAAGCAATTAATGGAATTATATGGCAATGCTTCTAAGCAAGCGAAAGGGTACACCAAAACTAATACAGACTCAGCTCCTTTGTTACTCCCTGCAGGTTACACTATATGCTTAGTGCATGCGGCCCCGATGGTGCTGCATAAATAGTAAGCGTTTCACCCGCTTGACGCCGTTTTCCGAGGCTATGCCAGATATTGTTCTTCGCAAGACAGCGGCTGATAAGTAAAATAGCAACAAAATTGGTTCTGCTGGGTTGCTAAGTGCGACACGTGCTCTTGGTGTTGCCCTTGTGTGGTCCGATCTCCCCCTCTGGTAGTGCCGACTAGTACGTCTAAATCTAGTCAACTGAGCAGGCACGGAAACTGTGGAAGCCTTAATTAGTTCCAAGTCTCCACACTAGCACATATAAATACCTTTTCTTTAAGGGTCACCCCGAATCACAATTAGGTTAGTGGGTCGAGTTGTTATGAAGGTTTTTGGTTTCTATTAGCGTACCAAAAGAACACTTCCAAACTGTACCACAATTGCAATCTTGGTCTTTGATGTCTTGGCAAAAAATTATTTGCAAAGAAAAAAAATGTTATGAACTTAACTCGCCCGCTTTTCAAATATAAATGACATGCTGAGCTGTACTTTTAACCTTTACTACTTCCCAACGACAAAAAAATAAGGAAGCTTTCAAAAGCTCTACATCACGCGATTATATTTTAAAACGGTACTATGGCCTGATCTTATCACCTTTTTTTCCCCTCTATTCGCCCTATTCGGTTGCGCATGCCCTCAGCTGTGCAATAAACGAAGAATTTGCTTCCAGTGCGGTTGGTAAAGCAGTAACCAAACTAGAGCAGCTGATCAACAAGCAGATTCGTTTGGGGAGTGCAAAGCAGCCACTACAAAGTACCAGTACTGTATTATATCAACGAGGCAGATATAAAAGATATAATAGATAACAATCGCAATTACCAAAGAGACAATGGCCGTGGTAATTATAACTTAAATTACCAAATCCATAATAACAATGACAAAGGACATTTCAAAGGGTTAAGAATTCGTAGATCTCACTACAGGTAAATATATAATTCCGCATGACTTCTATTTAGTCGAACAGGATTTTCCAATACCTAGTGATGGCATTATAAAAAAAGACTTCATAAAAAAATTCAATTGTCAATTAGATTTTTATCAAAACATGGATTCGCAAATACTTCGACCAAATAACCTAAACTATCCGCTAAAATTATCAATAGTTCATACTTGTGACAATAATGCCACAATACTACCAGCCCGTTCGTAAGTCATACGTCAAATTAAAATATTTTCTATAACAGATTACATTCTAATTCCCAATCAAGAAATTGAGGAAGGAATTTTCGTAGGAAATATAATTTCCGATTCAAGACACCTTTGCTCGAATACTCAATACAAGAAATCAAATTAAAATTGGCAACTAGGCCAAATAAACTACGAATCCTTAAATAACTATGAAATCGTTAAAAAAATTAACAAAAAAAGAGACAACTTAGTAAAAAAAAATCTAAACAAGATCTTCCCAATATTATTCAAAACAAAGATAAAAGAACTATGCACCAATAACAATAAATAATTTTTATAAACAAGAACTGAGATTAAAAGATAAAGAACCAGGGTACATAAAAAACTACAGAATACCTCATAAACAAGTAAATAAACTCATTCTAGACAAAATAGTAGAGCCATCTGTTTCCGAATAAAATAGTCCTATACATCTAGTACCCAAGAAAGGACCTCCGACACTAAGAGATGGCGATTAGTTACAGACTATCAAATCAACAAAAAACTCTTGTCCGATAAATTTGCACTTCCGAGAGCAAAATATTTCTTATGCTTAGATTTAATATTCGGCTTTCACTAAATAGAATTAGTAGAAAATTCTAGAAACATAACGTCTCTTTCAACGAGCAATGGCTCTTATCGTTTTACACGATTACCACTAGGTCTAAAAATAGCGCCCAATTATTTTCAAAGAATGATGACCATCGCTTTTTCTGGATTAGATCGTTCACAAGCTTTCTTGTACATGGATGACCAAATAGTCATCGGTTGTTCCGAAGACCATATGATCAAAAACTTAACTAGCGTTTTTGACTTATGTAGGAAACACAACCTTAAATTTCATCCAGAAAAATGCTCTTTCTTCATGCACGCAGCGACTTTCCTAGGTCATAAGTGTACTGATCAAGGTATTTTACCAGATGTAAAAAAGTATAATGTCATTGAAAAATACCCAGTCCCTACGGACGCTGATAGCGCCAGACGATTCGTTGCATTTTGCAATTATTAGACGTTTTATCAAAAATTTTGAAGACAATTCACGTCATATAACAACCCAATGCAAAATGAATGTAAAATTTAAATGGTATGACGAATGTCAAAATGCGTTCGCGTTCCAATGAAGCCTACTTTACTAAAGTATCCCGATTTTAGCAACGGATGCAAGTAAACAAGCTTGCGGAGCAGTTCTAACCCAAACTTATGGTGATAAGCAATTACCAGTAGCTTACGCTTCACGTTCATTCACAAAAGGAGAATCCAAAAAATATACCACCGAACAAGAGTTAGCAGCAATTCATTGGGCAATAATCCATTTTCGACCATACATATATTGTCAAAATTTCACTATTAAATCAGATCACAGATCACTAACTTATCTATCAGATTTAGAAGAGTATCAGTTCACTGTAGAATTTTTAAAGGGAAAAGACAATTTTGTTGCAGATGCGTTATCAAGAATAACCATCAAAGAATTAAAAAGCACTAACACAAATGTCTTGAAAGTGACCTACAAAACAACAAAGTAGACAAAATAAATACTGCGCAGGTAAAGAACAAGATATTTTTCTAAGGCAAAACCTTGATAAAGCTTCTAAGCCCAACGTATACGACGTCATTAAAAACGACGATATACGAATAACATAAAATAACAAATATGCTATGTATTTTAAAAAATGGTAAAAAGATTGTTGCAAGAATGAAATTAGCGAACTTTATACTAATGGAACTCACGACTTAGATCAATTTTTCCAAAGGCTTGAAAAGGAAGCCGGTATATTAGGAATCAGCCAACTCAAAGTCGCACCGAAAAGATCTTTGAATTCATTTCCATTATTACTTTTAAGCAAATGGGCAATTTTAAGCAAATCTTAAAAAACTTAGAGTAGCGGTACTCAAGCCGGTGACCCTAATAAATAACGAAAAAGAAAAAGAAGCTACATTCCATGATGATCCTATTCAAGGTGGTCACACAGGCATTTCAAAAACGCTAGCAAAAATCAAAAGACACTACTATTGGAAAAATATGACGCGTCACATAAAAGAGTACATACGTAGATGTCCAAAATGCCAAAAGTCAAAAACAACGCCTCACACAAAAGACCTATAACCATTACAGAAACGCCGATAAATCCGTTCGACAGAGTGATAGTGTATACTATAGGTCCACTACCAAAGTCTGAAAACAGTAACGAATACGCAATTACATTGATGTGATCTCACGAAATATCTTACAGCTATTCCAGTACCAAACAAATCCGCAAAGACAATTGCAAAAGGAAAATTTGAATTTTTATACTGAAGTTTGGTCCGATGAAGACGTTCATTTCGGACATGGGAACTGAATATAAAAAATCTGTTATTATTCACCTGTGCAAATACTTAAATAAAGTCAATTTAACGTCTACAGAACACCACCAGACAGTTTGAACAGTAGAAAGAAGTCATAGAACTTTCAACGAATCCATACTTTCTTACATATCAGTTGATAAGACTGATTGGGATGTATGGCTCCAATACTTTGTTTACTGTTTCAACACGACCCCCTCTATGACACATAACTACTGTCCATATGAGTTAGTTTTCAGCAAACAAAGTAATTTGCCATCTTATTTTAATTCAGTAAATAATATAAGTCCATTATACAATATAGAAGACTATGCTAAAGAAAGTTAATATAGATTAGAAGCAGCATATAAAAGAGCAAGAGTAATGATCGAAGAAAATAAAAGAAAGAATAATCAGTTATACGATTCAAAAGTAAATGACATAAAAATATCAATAGGAGATAAGGTCTTACTAAGAAACGAAACATCATAAGCTAGATTTTTATTATATTGGACCATATAAAGTCACTGGTATAGAGGATAGAGATAATTTAGTAATATCAGATACTAAAAATAAAAAACAAAAAGTACATAAGGATAGGTTAAAAATTTTTAATACATAATCATTTTTGTAGTATGTATGGCCATACTACAAAAAAAAATATACAAACAAAAATTTATATATATATTCTTTACTATATAACCATATAAATATAACAATTTTAGATAAAACATTTATGTTCTTTATTCAATGTTCTTTAAGTCAAATATGAAAAAAAAAACATACAAAAATAAAAAAAATGGAAACCCTTTTAAATATTATTACATGCAAATACATATTCGCAAAACGAAAAAAAATGATATAATACATAAAATGACTTCAGAATATTACGTTATTTTTCAAAAGGAGGGAGATGTGATATGCGCACATATAGAGTATGCACTGTATTTAAAATATATAAAACTGTCACACTGTAACACTTTGTTGCAGTGTTTACATATGCACACTTCAATGTAATATGACCACACATATATGTGTGTAGGCAACAACGCAGCGTCAGCGTACCCACGCTAGCCGGCTGCGCACTACAATATATAAGTGTACATAACATACTCTCTCTCAGCGCGGCTCTCAATGCTGCATACATATATAAGTATATAATATACCCGCTCCGCTGCCGGCGTCGCTGGCAGCGCAGTTCGCGCGGTCTTAGCTAAGTAGCACCTAAAAATAGATTGTACGAATGATTCAAACCCGAAGAGTCAATTAATAAAGTTTACAATTGGAGCAAAAGCTCCAATGAATGAAACAACAACAAATTTGGAACTCATTACTACACCAGAGCCACACAATAATTGGCAGACAAACATGAGCGGAGAAGCTGCAACTGTTTAATATTTGACAGCTCGGAATCCTTGTCGACGACTGACTCAAACATCGCTAAAAAGGGAAGTGTAGTGTGTATATGCCTTAACAGAACACCCTGTAGAGCCACTTTATGACTCTGGCTCATATTACGCAGCGGTTCACTTGCCTCACTAGCTGACAGTTTATGCTTACGCTGCATATCCCACGCTCCGTCTGATCGCATTTCATGAGCAACATATATGCTGACTAACACAGGCATATGCAAGCAACACACTCTCCCTCTCTTTGTATCTGTTAACTGATAACAGCATAAGTTTATATCTGTTATACAAAGACTAAGAACATTGCTGAACTTAATAAAGACATTCTTAACATACAAGCCAAACTGCACTGACGTGCTACTGTTTTCTAATGAACTCTTTTTAAGGAGAATACACCATTACATATATCACAGTGGTATGCGATTTTCATATTCTTGGCACCTGCAAGATATTTAAGAATATGCTTTGCTGCAGACTGGTCTTCTCCATGAGGATCAGCATTTCTTTGTGAAAATTAGTTTACAGCATGAAAAATGTCTGGTCGGCTCAAAACTGATAAGTAAATAAGCGAACCAATTAATGACTGATATTGCTTTATATACCTTGACACAATTATCGTCGTTGCAGTCTATTTAAAACTTGGGTCAAGCGGAGTGCTTACTGGATGGCAAATGATCATGACATTCGAAATGATGATGTTCTAAAAGTAGTGACCTTGCATTTAAATTTGTCCAAATGTTTCTTAAAACATGGGAAAAAGACTATTGCAAGAATTGATATTGTCGATTTCTATACCAATCGAGTCTTTGATTAATCAAAGATCAATTTTTCCCAAGGCTTGAAAAAGAAGCCGGTATATATAGTATCAAACAAATCAAATTGGCACCGTGCGTAGAAATCTTTGAATACGTTTAAAGAAAGAAAATGAAAAGATGAGATTAGCGCTACTCCAGCCGGTGACCACAATAAAAAGTAATAAAGAAATCGAAGAAATACTGTCTACATTCTATGATAATCCAATTCAAGGAGGGCATCCGGGAAAAACAAAAACTATTGCAAAAATAAAACGCTATTACTATTGCAAAAATTTGACGCGTGATATTACGAATTATGAGAAAAAGTGGCCAAAATGTTAAAAATCAAAAGTGTCAACGCACACTCGAACTCCTTTAACACTAACAGAGACACCAATTATGGCCTTTGATAGAGTAGTAATAGACACGATCGGTCCACTACCAAAATCAGAGCATGGTAATGAATACGCAGTCACACTGATATGCGACTTAAGAAAATACCTTGTAGCCATACCAATACCAAACAAAAGTGCAAAAACTGTAGCAAAAGCTATTTTCGAAGATTTTATTCTGAAATATGGTCCAATGAAGACGTTCATTACGTGGGAACCGAATACAAAAACTAAGTTATAGAAGATTTATGTAAATACCTTGGTATCAAAACATAACTTCAACAGCACACCACCACTAGACTTTTGAAACAGTAGAACGAAGCCATAGAACATTTAACGAACTCATTCGTTTCTACATATCAGTTGATAAAACTGATTGGGATACTTGGCTACAATATTTTGTTTAGTGTTTCAATACAACACCTTCCACAACGCACAACTACTGCCTATATGAACTAATTTTCAGCAAAAACCTAACCATTAACAAACCGTTTAATAGTGTCAATGAACACATTGAACCTTTATATAATGCAGAGGATTATGCTAAAGAATCAAAAATAGATGGGAAATAGTATATAAAACAGCTAGAATAATGCCTTAACAAAACAAGCAAAAGAATAAACTTATATACGATAGTAAAGTAACGAATATAGAATTAAGCATAAGAGATAAATTACTGTTAAGAAATGAAACAGGGCATAAGTTAGATCCAGTATATATAGTACCATTTAAGGTCATAGCAATAGAACCTAACGATAACATAGTTATAAAGAATAATAAGAACAAAAAAAAACAGTACATAAGGATAGGTTAAAATACTTTGAGTAAAAAAAAAAATGGTTGACCACCATATTAAAAACAAAAACAAAAAAATCTTTTATCCTTTTAATATTCATTTATTCATATTTTATATTTGTTATATATATTATTGTAACTTCAATTTTATTTTCAAAATAAATTAATCACAAAAAAAAATTTTTTTTTAAATTCATTTTATTTATAAACTGCTTATTTAGTAATTAAATTTAAAAAATGTTCCCTCAAATAACTATAATTTTTAAATAACAAAATAAAGAATATTACGTTATTTAAAAAAAAGGAGGTATAGCATGAGCAACATATATATAATGCATTCCCAACCAATGTAAGTATATGAAATCAAATAAACAATAAACAATAAACATAACGGAACCCAAAGTGCATTCGAAATATGATCATATGACCATAGCGCAGAATATGCTACGTCTGCATATTTCCTACATGGCGACCGTGACAGTGGTTGCCGGTCGTCCGTCGTTGTGTGTGCAGTCTACATCTAAAATACTTATACTGCATTAAATAACAAGACAACAACAAACGAAAATAATCACATGGCGGACTACAAGTGTTCAAAAATACACACTATCCGCCCGTGATATACATCGGCCATCGGTGCACTCAAAAAATAATAATTAAAAAAAAAGGAAGACATCAAATGAACTACAGCAAGGAAACAATTTATAATATATGCAACAGAGGTAATACACAACAGCAACGGTAACAACAAAGGCAACACAAAAAACAAATACAAACCGAGCAAAAGGACGCACCGACGCTGAAAGAGGCGCTTGAGGGGTGTCCAGCCGATGGACGATAGCTGAGTATCGGGCACGGCAGCAGCCGAAACAAAAGGCTAAAAAGCAGAGAGCCCGACAACGAAATAAGCTACTGCAACAACGCAGGCTTATACTGGATCTACTGAAGGCGGCAAACAACGAGGGAGAACGCAACACATACAAGGAGCGCCTGGACCAAATAAACAAGACACTTTGCAGAAGAGCAAAGTAAACGCAAACGGGCTGCATTTATGCAAGTGCCTGTGTTTGCAAATAGATATAAGCTCTTATCAAACCGATGCATTTATTGCTGTTTGAGAAATACTAAACACTGACAGGTTATATACTAACACATACGGCTGGACTATTAATTGTTTAAATAAAAATTGTCAGCCAACCGTATGCATTAAATAACAAAAATTAACTTCCTTTTGCCAACATTTTTTAATGAGAAATTAGAGGTAACAAAAAAAAAACAAATTTTTTTTTAATGACAAATTCCAAAATTTTATAAACAGGTATTTTTTTTTCAAATTTTTGCAATTCCGAATATAAAAAAAAAAGTTGTACACATATATAAATAAATAATCAGTCCATTATTAATGAAAATTTAAACGATGAAAAAGGAATTTGTCCATGATTAAAGACAAAATTAATAACGTATACAACCACTATCCAGACTTTTGTATGCGAGCCATACAAATTTTTCCAAAGGCATAGAGAGTTCATACTAGTATATAAATTCGAATACAAGTATACAGAAGATGGCACGATTACAAGCCTATTCTATTCATGTTCTAAAAAAGAGAGAGAGGAATAATCTTGTCGACCTTACCCTACGTCAAAATAAAAACTATTATATAGATTATTATTATTAGATTATTATAGATTATTTATTAAAATTAAAGCAAGAATCATCATATAGAAAAATGCGGAGAGGCAATCAAAGGCAGCTGATAACACTGTCAACGTAGTAAATGTGGTAGAAGTTGTAGACACCACACCCCATTTTCAGTTAACAAACATACTGCTAGTTATACTCATCGTAATAGCTTCAGTGAACCTCCTTCTGAAGATGTATCTTCTTCATAAAAATCACTAAGAAAACGTTACATGAGTCGGGCTAACGACTTAGACAAGGTCTAGGCCGCTGCTTAAATATACATTATTTAAGTAGGGGAAGTTCCACATGATGTGGCCCCAATTAGTCGAGAAAATAAAGAAACATAGAGTGCCTAAACAAAAGCGCACCAGTGTTGAGACTCACCATAATTAAACGTACTGAGATCCTTGTATATGAATACAATGAAATCAAGAGTTTAGTTATTCAGTGGCAACACAAACTGACAAGTCTACACAAGGTCCAAACTTCAGACACTTTACAACGTCTAAGGGACAATCTGGTAAACTTTAATGAAAAATATCGACTCCAGCTTTATTTACCAACGGTAGTAGCATGTACTGCGGTGAAGCTACTTTAGCAATACATATCGGGTAGACACTGTGACGGCGGTTAGTAGCCAATCTCCTCGTGGTTGAGTTAGCACGGCAGGGCGGGATCCTCTTGCTCCTTAGCTCTTTCGGATGGGGGGGGGGGGGGGGGGGGGGGTTCTTTTTGCCATGTCTCGACCTGCATACTCAATTTTATATTAGGATACCTACAGAATCTAAATTGAAGACCGATACTCCGAAGAAACAAAATCTCAAACAGGCATAACTAAACGAGCACTAAAAGTGCCAATACAATGGTAATAGCTTTCATTAGGGCATGTACATTCCGTAGAGGTGAGGTCTTGGATGTAAGCTGACTCTCGCGTTCGATACCCTCCCAGCCATGATCTTCAGCGGGTTTTCAAGGTTTTGAAGATCCCTAAAAAAACATTCTTCTACGACATTATATCACCATGTCACCAGGAAACAAAACTTAGCAATTCATATTCAAAATCCGTGATTAATATTTATTATAAACAAAAGTATTATTCAATGAAATTTTATCCTTCAGTTAGATAATCTGCATCTTAGTACAAGTGGCATTAACGATTCAACAATAATTCAGTAACTAAAACTAGTCAGTTAATAATTTTGCAATGGCTAAAAAATTCTTCATAAACAATTCAGTTCATAAACTGATCAGTTTATATTTTTTTCTTATTGCGCAAAATTAAAAAAAATATCAAAATTTCGCTAAGTGCATTTAATAATTATAGAATAAGGCTAGGCAATGAAAAAAAAATGACATTAGTGAATTGAATTAAAATTCTTCAAAAACAATTCATTTCATAAACTAATCAGTTTATATTTTATTCTTATTGCGCAAAATTAAAAAAAAAATTTCAGAATTTCGCTAAGTGCATTTAATAATTATAGAATAAGGCTAGGCAATGAAAAAAAATGACATTAGTAAATTGAATTAAAGTGTAATCGGCAAAAGCAAAAAAAAAAGTATTATAATAGGGTCAATATAATTTTAGTTGATTGTTAATTGTATGGTCGGAAAAAAAGATGGGCAACGGAAGGTTAATCTCGCAGCGCATGGGCAAATCGGAGCGCAGCGCAACTAGCTGATCAGTGAATACAATTATACTCATTTGTGTACATATATTTGGTTTCGATAAAAATCTTTTCTTTAATGTTGCTTCTGTTTCAGCTAGTATTTGAGCGGGGTGTAGATAGAATCAAAGATGAAAGTATTTTCCAGACTAACACGGCAATAAACATATTGATCGGAGCTGAAGCGTAATGTGAAACAGAAATTCGTTAAAAGCTCAGCAGGTGCGCATGTCAGCTTGGCTGTGCGTACCTCTGCCAAAATAAGATAATATAATCAAAACAAAAGGTACAGACTTACATGTATTCCTCGATGAAAGGCCTTCCAGCGGAGAGTTTGCAGCAAATTCTATTTTTTCTTTAATTTGTTTTCTTTTGTCTTCTGTGGGGCTTTAATTTGTTTTGATTTTTTATTATGGCACAGGAGGCTTTTTAAATTGTGAGTACTTAAAAGATACGCTCCGAAACTAAGTGGGAAACATTCTCAAAAAATATAAAAAAATTTCAGAAATTACTTGGGACTCTACCCCAACAAGAAGGGGAATAAATTTATACTATTTTTCTGCTTTCTATATATATGTAAAGATATAAATATAGATGTAATTTTTTTTTTTCACTGCACTTGCACGAGGTTTTTAGAGGGCCCTAATAAATGCACTCTGCGCAAACTTTTGGAAGTCCCTTACAAGATTTAATTAACTATTTTTCTACTAAGAAATTTAACAGAAATTTTCATGCATCTGGCCAACTTAATGGGCGATGTCACCTGGGCTTGTGATCAGCGGCGCGTCAATGGGGCCCAAAAAGAATGTGGAAACGGCGCCTGCCCTTTCATGCTGGCATGAGCAAGGGAATGGTAGCTGATCCGCAGTTGAGGCTGACTTCTTTTTAATGGGGCAAATATGACATTGCCGTCCCAAGAAATTACAGTGCCGGATTGAAGATAGCTGCGCTGCCAACGTGCACGCAGGCGCTTTACAGCAGCGGCAGAATCATTCGCAGCTGACCGTGACAGACAAAAGCTGATCGCTATAGCGTCGTTACCCAAATGCAAGCTGTTAGGATCGCTTACGCGGTTTAATTTAAATAGGAAAACTGCGACCATTACACCACCCGATAATATCCTACCGTTAGACGGGTATATTAACGGGAATTAGTCTCTAATATCCTTGGCATGAAAAGTGCCAATTTCTGTTCCTTGTTGATTTGCAAGGGAATAAAAGCAATTGACGAGTTTCTTTTTGACACGGCATTTAATAAACTGGGGAGCCAGTTTAGCATTAAAATTGTGTGAGAATTTACTAAGCGCAAAATTTCGACAGAACACCTCCTGTCCTTCACTAAAGGACACAGGCTTGCTGCGTAAATTATATTGAGCCGCATTGCGCTCATAGGCTTTCCTGATGTTTTTCTGAATATCTGTCCTTAGCAATGCCAAATTGTCAGACCGAAACAGGGGGACAGCGGTTCTTTCAATAAGGACAACTCCTTCAATAATTTATAATCGGTACCATGAGTGATCATATCCACCCCGAATACGGCACGGTATGGAGAACACCCAATCGACTGGTGCAGAGCAGACCTTAAGGAGCATGAAATCCCTGTAATATGTTCATCCCAATGGGTCTGATCCTGTTTTAAGTACGAGCGAATGCCGGCGAGTATTGAGCGGTTAACTCATTCTGCAGCATTGCTCTGCGGTGAATATAGAGCTGTATACAGATGTTCAATGCCAAGTTTGGCTAAGAAGGCATTGAACTCACGAGCTTTGAACTGAGTGCCGTTGTCACTTATTATAGTTTGTGGCACACCAAAACAATGGAAAATTTGTTCAAGAAGAAATTTTTGTATCACAGCTGAGGTGAATTTCTTCAGGGGCTGCAACCAATGATACATGCTAAAGTGATCTAAGACTATTAACAATCCCACATGACCGCTTTTGCTTCTAGGGTAGGGCCCAAGCAGGTCAATATAAAGCTTTTGAAATGGTCTGCAAGTTGGGATGTGAGCCCCCATAGGTGGCCGGAGGGTATAATTTGAAGCCTTAGTTTCTTTACATATCTCGCAATTTCGTATGTATTCCCGTACATCTTTAACTAATCCTGGCCAGAACAAATGTCTGCGGATTTTCTCAATAGTTTTTTGCATGCCGGCGTGAGACGACGTTATGCTGTCATGAGCTTGTTTGAGCACATCGACTTTAAGTCTCCTCTCGAATGTTCGGTGCGTACATACAAATACTTAACGATTTTTATGTCCGGAAACTGAGTAAAATTTTGGGAAAATTTGTCTTTAATTTGTACATAGCTAGCGTCCATAAATGTATCGGACTCAAGATCTA
Source organism: Drosophila borealis (assembly GCA_035045885.1). NCBI lineage: Eukaryota > Metazoa > Arthropoda > Insecta > Diptera > Drosophilidae > Drosophila > Drosophila borealis. The sequence continues at coordinate 9,002 of JAWNOR010000269.1, read as the reverse complement.
TTACAGGACCCATGTCTAATTGAGCGATTTCATTCTCAGGCAACCGAGACAAAGCGTCGGGAACAATGTGTTCTTTGCCTTTCCGATGGGAGACGGAAAATTTAAATTGTTGCAGTCTAAAAACCCATCGTGCCAGTCTACCCGATATATTTTGCTTGCGCTTCAAATTCCTGGAGTTCCAAATAACATCAGAACTTTTCGATGCCTCATATGACTGCTAGGCATTCACGCTCGGTAACACAATTGTTTCGCTGCGCACGGCTTAACTTTTTTGACATGAAAGCTATCGGTTGTTTTTCATTATCTTCAGACATCTGTACTAAAACGGCGCCAATGCCAAAATCACTAGCGTCACAATGTAAGAAAAATTTCTTTAAAGTCAGCATTTTTTAAAACAGGCGCGGATGTTAGCACTGTTTTTAAGTTGTCCATTGCGGTCTGTGCTTCAGGGGTCCACTCAAACTTTTTGTCGATAATACGTCCGTTATGAGGCAAGTGAGATCGGAAAAGTTGCATATAAACCGATGATACCAGCCGCAAACTCCTAGAAATCCTCGAACTTGCTTCAAGTTTTTGGCGGCGACCATTTTACAATAAAAACTACTTTTTCCGGATCTGTGCAAATACCTCCGCTACCAATCACGTAACCAAGATAATTGATACCTGTTACACAGAATTGACTTTTAGAAATATTTTAAGTCAAGTTGGCTTTTCTAAACTGCTCAGCGATACGAACCAATACCGCCAGATGCGAACTGAAATCCTCTGACACAATACACAGGTCATCAGGTCAGAGGGAATTATCTCGTCCATTAACCGACACATGGTAGAAGGCGCGTTACAAAGGCCAAAGGGCATGATCTTAAACTGATATTGCGGTCTTCCGGGGACCGTTAAAGTAGTGAGAGGCTTTGAATCCTCGGAAAGTTCTATTTTCCAAAAGGCGTCTTTCAAATCTAGTTTGGAAATTATATTTGCCTTAGGTAGCCGCGAAAAAATACCATCGATACTCGGGCAGAGGATAAGCATATTTTTTTGTGGCGTCATTCAGTCTTCGAGCATCCAGACACAGGCGAACCTTGTTGAGCTTAAGGACGAGTCGCATAGGCGAGCTCCAGGCGCTTACCGACGGCTCAATAACTCCAAGCTGCAACATGCGATCAATTTCTGCATATAACAACTTTTCTACGGCCGGACTTACAGGGTAGAATCTTTGTTTCACTGGACGTGCGTCTCCTATATCTATATGGTGTTGGATCAATGTTGTGCGGTCTAATCTATCAGAAGCGTTGGGGAACAACTGCTTTACTACGTGCAGCTGTTGCGTTTGCTGGCTGTTTAAGGGGTATACAATCGACACTGTTTCCTGCTGTTTTTCCATTGATTTTAGCTCTACAGAATTTATAATGCTTGGCGCAAGCTCAAAGGCTCTCCAAAAATCATGACCCAAAATTAGATTTTGGCTTATAGAAGGAATCTCATACAGTTTCAAGGACTTGGTTGCCGATTTATACTGCATTTTAACTTCAAGCACTCCGATTACTTTCTGACTATGGCCATCTGCTGTTCTGACATGCGATTTAATAGGCTTAAATTCCGGCATTGCGGTAAAATCTTGTTGCGCAAGCGTAGAACCTATGCAACTAATATTCGCGCCTGTATCCAATAGACCAACCTCGGTAAATGTTAAAAATGACACTTCGGCATAGCTGCGCATATCGGTGGGATTGTAAATAACTGTCGAAACTATAAGCTTGTTATATAGCTTGATTTTTGAATATTAATTTTTCAAGCGCTGCGTACGCTGAGAAATACGGGGTTATTATTCATAAAAATCTTTTTTCGGACTTGAAAATAATTAGCTAACCGTTCATGATACGGTAAAAATCGTAATTAAATAGTTTTAGCTATTTCTATATTTTTGGAATGTGACTTTAAAATCGGTGTAGGGACCAAGCTTTTGATTCGGTCCACAGGTAAAAAGTTCGTATGGGAATTAATTAGATTTTTGGGGGCATCCGACTGCTGCTAGATGCACCCTTCTGTTGGTTTTCCGAAGCTGCACGGATACAGTTTTGGCACTGGGGCTTATAAAGGTTGGGTGCCCCACAGCCGTAACGAAATATACGGTCAGCAAGGCAATTTTCCCACAGATGCCCTTGCTCTTCTCAGTTCCAACATTTAAGGTTGGCATGACATCTACGAATTGCTGCGATGTCAAAGTTTGTATCTTCTGAATTTTCTACTTCCAGTTCATTGAAAGACTCTTCTCGTCCATATACTTGGCGACGGCCAATAGTCCTGGATTTATTCATACCATTAATGCGACAAAAGTAAAAATATGTATTATAATAGAGTCAATATAATTTAAGTTGATTGTTAATTGTATGGTCGGAAAAAAGGTTGGGCAACAGAAGGTTAATCTCGCAGCGCATGGGCAAATCGGAGCGCAGCGCAACCAGCTGATCAGTGAATTCAATTATACTCATTTGTGTACATATATATGATATATTATGTTTCAGCTAGTATTTGAGCGGGGTGTAGATAGAATCAAAGATGAAAGTATTCTCTAGACTGACACGGCCATAAACATATTGATCGGAGCTGAAGCTTAATGTGAAACAGAAAGTCGTAAAAAGCTCAGTAGGTGCGCATGTCAGCTTGGCTGTGCTTATCTGTGCCAAAACAAGATAATACAATCAAAACAAAACAATCAAAAAGGTACAGACTTACATGTATTCCTCGATGAAAGGCTTTCCAGCGGAGAGTTTGCAGCAAATTATATTTTTGCTTTAATTTGTTTTCTTTTGTCTTCTGTGGGCCTTTAAATTGTTTTGATTATTTATTATGGCACAGAAGGGTTTTTAAATTGTATATACTTAGAAGATACTCTCCGAAACAAAGTGGGAAACATTCTCAAAAAATATAAAACAATTTCAGAAATTACTTGGAACTCTACCCCAACAAGAAGGAGAATAAATTTATACTATTTTTCTTCTTTCTATATATAAAGATATAAATATAGATGTAAATTTTTTTTTTACTGCACTTGCACGAGGTTTTTAGAGGGCCCTAATAAATGCACTTTGCGCAAACTTTTGGAAGTCTCTTACATATTTAATTAACTATTTTTCTACTAAGAAATTTAACAGAAATTTCATGCTTCTGCGCGCTCCCGCCAACTTAATGGGCGATGTCATCTGGGCTTCTGATCAGCGGCGCATCAATGGGGCCAAAAAACCTACTCCCTTTTCCAGATTCCAGAATGTGGAAACGGCGCCTGCCCTTTTATGCTGGCATGAGCAAGGGAATGGCAGCTGATCCGCAGTTGAGGCTGACGTCTATTTAATGGGGGCAGAAATGACATTGCCGTCCCAAGAAATTACAGTGCCGTCCAATGGGCACACGTGGCGGTTGCCTCAAAATAATGGGTTACTGTCAGAGACGGTGGCGGCAAGATTGATTTCTCCAAAATTACTTTCGGCATTCAGGCAAGAACTGATTAAAACTGTGACCAGATCTTGGCACAAAGAAATATATGGCGGTGAGGTGCTGGTGGCCGGGTGGCGTAGCGAAAGGTTTATCGTCAAACGAACAACAAATTTATATTTCGCCAATCGGCCACTTTTACGGTTTTTTTGTTTGTGTTCAATTTAATTGGAATTTAAATTTGAAGTACGACTGATGCCCGAACTTGTTGCTTTTAATTTAATTTTTTTGGTGGGGCTATGTCCGAACAGCCGTAGCCAGACCTAAAGCGTCGTTACACAAACGCAATCGCTTACGCGGTTTAATTTAAATAGAAAAACTGCGACCGTTACACCACCCGATAATATCCTACCGTTAGACGGGTGTATTAGCGGGAATTAGTCTCTAATATCCTTGGCATGAAATGTGCCAATTTCTTTTCCTTGCTGATTTTCAAGGGAATAAAAACAATTGCCGAGTTTCCTTTTGATACGGAATTTAATAAACTGGGGAGCCAGAAAAGCCAAAAGAAAAAGGGTTACTGCGTAAATTATAATGAGCCGCATTGCGCTCATAGGCTTTCCTGATGTTTTTCTGAATATCTGTCCTTAGCAATGCCAAATTGTCAGACCACAACAGGGGGACAAGCGGTTCTTCCAATAAGGACAACATCTTCAATAATTTGTAATCGGTACCATGATGATCATATCCCCCCCGAATAGGGCACGGTATGGAGAACACCCAATCGATTGGTGCAGAGCAGACCTTAAGGAACATGAAATCCCTGTAATATGTTCATCCCAATGGGTCTGATCCTGTTTTAAGTACGAGCGAATGGCGGCGAGTATTGAGCGGTTAACTCGTTCTGCAGCATTGCTCTGCGGTGAATATAGAGCTGTATATAGATGTTCAATGCCAAGTTCGGCTAAGAAGGCATTGAACTAACGAGCTTTGAACTGAGTGCCGTTGTCACTTATTATAGTTTGTGGCACACCAAAACAATGGAAAATTTGTTCAAGAAGAAATTTTTGTATCACAGCTGAAATTAATTTCTTCAGGGGCTGCAGCCAATGATACTTGCTAAAGTGATCTAAGACTATTAACAATCCCACATGACCGCTTTTGCTTCTAGGGTAAGGCCCAAGCAGGTCAATATAAAGCCATTGAAATAGTCTGCAAGTTGGGATGTGAGCACCCATAGGTGGCCGAAGGGCACTCGCAATGTCGTATGAATTCACGTACATCTTTAACTAATCCTGGCCAGAACAAATGTTTGCGGATTTTCTCAATAGTTTTGTATGCCGGCGTGAGACGACGTTATGCTGTCATGCATGTCATCGACCCATGTCTAATTGAGCGACTTCATTCTCAGGCAACCGAGACAAAGCGTCGGGAACAATGTGTTCTTTGCCTTTCCGATGGGAGACGGAAAATATAAATTGTTGCAGTATAAAAGCGCATCGTGCCAGTCTACCCGATATATTTTGCTGGCACATAAGCCATATCAAACTAGAATGGTAGGTAACCACTTCAAATTCCTGGAGTTCCAAATAACATCGGAACTTTTCGATGGCTAATGTGACTGCTAGGCAATCACGCTCGGTTACACTATAGTTTCGCTGCGCACGGCTTAATTTTTTTGACATGAAAGCTATCGGTTGTTCTTCATTATCTTCAGACATCTGTACTAAAACGGCGCCAATGCCAAAATCACTAGCGTCACAATGTGAGAAAAATTTCTTCTTAAACTCAGCATTTTTTAAAACAGGCGAGTATGTTAGCACTGTTTTTAAGTTGTCTATTGCGGTCTGTGCTTCAGGAGTCCACTTAAACTCAAAGGGCCAATTTACAATACAAGCTACTTTTTCCGGATCTGTGCAAATACCTCCGCTACCAATCACGTAACCAAGATAATTGATACTTGTTACACAGAATTGACTTTTATAAATATATAAAGTCAAGTTGGCTTTTCTAAACTGCTCAGCGATACGAACCAATACCGCCAGTTGCGAACTGAAATGCTCTGACACGATACACAGGTTATCTAAATAACCAAATAAGCAATAGCGCAGGCCGGAAGGAATTATCTCGCCCATTAACCGATCCATGGTAGAAGGCGCGATACAAAGGCCAAAGGGCTTGACCTTAAACTGATACAGCGGTCTTCCGGGGACCGTAAAAGCAGTGAGAGGCTTTGAATCGTCGGAAAGTTCTATTTGCCAATAGGCGTCTTTCAAATCTAGTTTGGAAATTATATTTGCCTTAGGTAGCCGCGAGAAGCGATAAGCATCTTTTTTGTGGCGTTATTCAGTCTTCGAGCATCCAGACAAAGGCGAACCTTGTTGGGCTTAAGGACGAGTCGCATAGGCGACTGCATATAACAACTTTTCTACGGCCGGACTTACAGGGTAGAATCTTTGTTTCACTGGACGTGCGTCTCCTATATCTATATGGTGTTGGATCAATGTTGTGCGGTCTAATCTATCAGAAGCGTTGGGGAACAACTGCTTTACTACGTGCAGCTGTTGCGTTTGCTGGCTATTTAACGGGTATACAATCGACTCTGTTTCCTGCTCTTTTTCCATTGTTTTTAGCTCCACAGAATTTACAAAGCTTGGCGCAAGCTCAAAGGCTCTCCAAAAATCATGACCCAAAATTAGATTTTGGTTTCCTTCGAATCACATACAGTTTCAAGGACTTGGTAGACGATTTATACTGCATTTTAACTTCAAGCACTCCGATGTCTTTCTGACTATGGCCATCTGCTGTTCTGACATGCGATTTAATAGGCTTAAATTCCGCAGCTAATATTCGCGCCTGTATCCAATAGACCAAGCTCGGTAAATGTTAAAAATGACACTTCGGCATAGCTGCGCATATAAGCTTGCTATATTGCTTGATTTTTGAATAATAATTTTTCAAGCGCTGCGTACGCTGAGAAATACGGGGTTTTTTTTCATAAAAAATCTTATTTCGGACATGCAAATAATTAGCTAACCGTTCATGATACGGTAAAAACGGTAATTTAATAGTTTAAGCTATTTCTACATTTTTGGAATGTGACTTTAAAATCGGTGTAGGGACCAAGCTTTTGCTTCGGTCCACACAAGTACAAAGTTCGTATGGGAATTAATTAGATTTTGGGGTATCCGACTGCTGCTGGACCCTTCTGTTGTTTTTCCGAAGCTTTACGGATACAGTTTTGGCAGTTTTGGAATTTTTTGGACTTATAAATGTTGGGTGCCCCGCATCCGGAACAACGTATACGGCGGTCAGCAAGTCACTTTTCCCACAGATGCCCTTGCTCTTCGCAGTTCCAACATTTAAGGTTGGCATGACATCTACGAATTGCTGCGATGTCAAAGTTTGTATCTTCTGAATTTTCTACCTAGTCCATATACTTGGCGATGGACAATAGTCCTGGATTTATTTATACCATCAGTGCGACAAATGAGCTCATGAACTAAATTCTCGTTCATGTGGACCAATCTACGTAGATGGACAACTGAACTTATTGACTGGTATAGCAGTTTATGTCGGGTTTCGGGTAATAAATTATTTTTTAAAGTTTCGATTAGCTCCTCCTCGTCAATTTTAATTGCAAATTTATCGATCAGTGACGCTACTGCGTCACTGGATCGACTACAAATGGTTCCCCAGGGAACCCCCCCCCCCCAGCTAAAAATAGCACATGTATGTGCTTACAGAGACCCATAAAGTTGCTGTCTAAAGTTTCGTCAGTCAAGTTTTGACTCTATATATAAATTCTTCTACCCCTAATCCTTCGGTAGACCCATCAAAATGGAGATTCCATTTTTGCATGGTGTCAGCAATTTTTCCATTTCGGAATGACGAACTACTAGGCGACACCGGGATCGGGGTTGGCAACACTCTTGGAAAGGGTGGTGCTTGTATTTGCAATAATGACATAACGCGAGTGATTTATTGTTCGATCATCTCCTGAATCCTATAGTCCACTCCCAGATTTTGACGGGTATTATTGGACTGAGTGGGTCTTCCTCTTCTTCTTACACCTAGAGCAGGTCGTGCAGGAGCTGTCTCAGGTGGATTGCTGCTTTTGCTGGCGTCGAGTCCTGATTGTGGTACATCACTAACATCGAATAACCTTGCTGATGGATTCTCGCCACTCTGGGTCGGAGCTGGATTAAGAGATTTTGCCAGACTACCAACCAACCTTCCAAGCAAAGTTTGTGGAAAACATGCCTACAAGGGGTGCAATAGCAAGACTGTGTATTGTCCACACAGAACACAGTGGTTATCAGCTGTCTCTGACGACGGCTGTACATTTTGTGTGCTGCGCAAAGGCATCATGATCCAATAATATTTTCCTGATTCGAGACATTGGTTTGGTAACATAATAAAGTAGAAGTTATTCAAATTTTTTTTTTTTTTTTTTTTACGGAATATAATTGCCGCAATGAAAGTATGTAATTTATCTGGTTTTTTGAAACTACTTTAGAAAGCGGTTTGTATCATTCAACATTTTAATCTAGTCAGAAATGTTCGGCAAGGATATGCAAAGCAGCATATGGCCAAGTTCCGGGCAACATTCTAACTATCTTTGATAGAATCGTTAATACAAAACCATTCAATCTTAACTTTATAACTTTTGGCTCCACGAAGACTGAGATTTACTTAACCATCAGCAAGCTATCAAGCAGCAATCAGTATTGATATCTTAGAAAAATATGCAGTATTCTAAAATTGCATTTGAAAGTATTTATACCTAAGCAAACCTAATCTGTTGTTTCTCCAAAATTATAAGAAAGAAAACGAGCAAATGTATGGGACCGATTGGTGTTAATAACTATAGTCGTGTTTATATATAGGCACTCAACAAGATAGTAAGGTCAGATTCTCGGCATAATTCAAGCACTGAATTGTAAGCATCGTAGTCCTAATAACTATCTTGTATACTACCAGTATCTGCGCATGCGGAAGATAGAATAAGCCAGTCAAATCGAAGTCAGCGTCGCAAAATTATTGCGCAACAATAAAAAAAAATCTCAAAATTTCGATAAGTGCATTTAATAATTATAGAATTAGGCTAGGCAATGAAAAAAAAGACATTAAGAAATTGAATTAAAGTGTAATCGGACCAAGCTTTTGATTCGGTCCACAGGTACAAAGTTCGTATGTTCGTGCCCCACAGCCGTAACGAAATATGCGGTCAGCAAGGCAATTTTCCCACAGATGCCCTTGCTCTTCGCAGTTCCAACATTTAAGGTTAGCATGACATCTACGAATTGCTGCGATGTCAAAGTTTGTATCTTCTGAATTTTCTACTTCCAGTTCATTGAAAGACTCTTCTCGTCCATATACTTGGCGACGACCAATAGTCCTGGATTTATTCATACCATTAATGCGACAAAAGTAAAAATATGTATTATAATAAAGTCAATATAATTTAAGTTGATTGTTAATTGTATGGTCGGAAAAAAGGATGGGCAACAGAAGGTTAATCTCGCAGAGCATGGGCAAATCGTAAAAAGCTCAGCAGGTGCGCATATCAG